>JAAEAF010008714.1:0-19957 GCA_011037195.1 Triatoma infestans | reverse complement strand
CAGATGAACTACTATCGGATCCCATGGTGATACCTAAACGGAATATCAAATTTGAACTTCCTACGATTTTTCGTTTTTTAACTATGCTGCCATTTTCTAAAAACCACTTTTTTTGAACTCAGGGGAGCTCAAAACGGATATTTCCGGTGAAAACTCAACATCGAAAATTTGGCAGGATTATAAATACTTCCTCTTACAAGGAGTATGAGAAAGTAAAAAAATATTACAAATAAAAGTGATAGGTTTATATATGGATAAATTGTTATAGTCGTTTTCGAGAACCCCCCCCAAACTCAAAAAACCTATTCTTTAAAATCCCACTTCCGGTTAACGGATTTTATTCAAATTTTAATGTCTAGCTGTGATTCTAAATATGCTACTATTATATATGTGGTAAATTGAATTGAAGTGACATTTTAGATGAAAGCATAACTAACGCTACAGTTCCCCCGGACCCCCCCCCACCATTTTTGAGGAAAATAGTAAATAATTAAAAAATCCATTCGATAAAGTAGTCACTTTCGGTTGATCGATTTTTTTTAAATAACTTATACCGAAACGAAATATCAAATTTCAGCTTTCTACGACTTTCCATTTTTAAGTGATACTGATCATACACAATTTTTACACACAATACATATAGAGATCGATTTTTTTGAAAAGCACTTTTATTTGTGGTTACACTGTAAGAAGAAGAATTATTGCGATCGATTGTCAAATTTTTCGAAATTGAGTTTTCAATAGAGCACCCCTGAGTAAAAAAACCATTATTTTTTAGCGAAATGTCTGTGCATGTATGTGTGTGTGTGTGTGTGTGTGAACAAATATTTCAAAAATGAAACATTGTACGAAATTTCGTTTAGGTATCAATGACGCATTTGACAAATAAGTTTCTGTATGAAATCCATCTACCGGATGTTTGCGGCTTTATTGAGTAATAGGTTTCTTTTCTTTTCAGATATTCGTGACTTTCTTGAATATCATTCCAACGATTTTTCATTAAACTTTGTATACTATCTTCACATATAAATATGTCTCACTTTTATTTTCCAAGAATTTTTTCAGGAAATTCTTGCTTTTTTGGGGGGGGGGGCGGTTGTGAGAAAACAGTAACATAAAGCTTTCCCATTAAATTACTACTTCAGTTCAATGTATGATTCTATCACCTATATTGTATTATAGTTCATTAAGTATTGCTTAAATTTCAGATTTGAAAAATATCGGTTTACTGAAGTTACTGAACAGTTTTTTATTTTCTTTTTTTTTTTTCCTTTTTTTTTCTCTTCTTGTAAATAGTGAATACTGTAAATAGTTTTTAACTTTAGGCTAGGTACGAAGGGGTGCGAGGAATATCGAGTACTCCACTCCACCGTGTGAAAGTTGGTATGAATGTAGGGTGTAGCTGTTTCTGGTTAGGTATAGATATTAGGTCGTTTGTATTTATTGGAATGTTTGTATTTACTAGCGAGAATGTGATGATAGGTTAGAGTATGCTTGCATGATGCTTGTATGAGCTTAGTCAGTTCCATTATACATTTACTTGGCTGAATGGTGAGCAACCTATGCCAAAAAAAATATATAAAAAAAAAAACAAAAAAAAAAACCCACCCTCTCCTAAAAATGCCCTTAAATGAATTTTCCCAGAGAAATGTTTTAAATAAAAGTTGTAGATCTTTGCATATTTAGTTTATATACGAAATTTCAAGAAAATCTTCGCAGCCATTTTTGAGAAAATCACGAAAAAGTGAAAAAAAATCATTTAGTAAAGTTAACACACTTCCGCTTATCAGATTTTTTTCAAACTCGGAATTTCAATAATATATTTAATTCTAATTAACATTATTTAGATGGCAGAATTGTCTAATAAACTGAAATAGCAGTTAAGATGAAAACCTAACCCCAGCTTCTCTCCCATAACTGGCCTTAAATGAATTTTTCTGGAGAAATGTTTTAGATAAAAGTTGTAGCTCTTTGTATGGGTAGTTGATGTACCAAGTTTGAAGAAAATCGTTGTAACCATTTTTGAGAAAAACGCAAAAAAGTAAATAAACCAACTAGTAAAGTGGTACTTCCAGTTGTGGAATTTTGACAGATAATTTTTCTGTCAGATCCCATGGTGATACCTAAACGGAATATCAAGTTTGAACTTTCTACGATTTTCACTTATACACACACACACACACACACCCACACACACCATTTACTAAAAAAAACCACCCATTTTTTTGGACTCAAGGGTCCTCAAAACGGATATTTCCGGTGAAAACTCGATATCGCAAAATTTGACACGATTACAATACTTCCTCTTATTAGGGGTAACAGGAAGTAAAAAAAAAACTATTAACCGGAAGTGCGACTTCCGGAATTTTTTCGGAAACATAATGCAATAAATAATTTTGTTTAAACTTCGAATTCTATTTGCACGCAAATATATATAAAAACTTATACTTTTATTAGAAACATAATAGAATTTTACGATGTTTTGTAGTATCTGTATCGTTACATTTTTAAATGATATTTCGAGTTTCGTGTAATGTTTTGACGTTCTCTGTCTAGATTACAGTCTTATTACAGGCGTGTTACCGGATTTTTTTCTGGAAAAATGATAAATTTATATATAGCGGCCTCTACACGGTCAATAATATTGACAATACTTTAGCGTATTTACAATATATTGACCGTGTATGGTGAAAAAATTGTATTGACAATCGGTATTGACAAGTGTATTGATGAAATCCTGATTTTCTGCTTTTCACGTACCAATACTGAGATATTGACAATAATATTGACCGTATAGGGGCGACGCGAATATTTCCATCAATACTCAGTTCAGTAGTTTTATACAACGTTGAAACTAACCTAAACAACAGTGATACAATAACTAACCTCAACAACAGAAAGATTTGTGTATTAAAATAAAACTTCAATCATACATTTTTTAAAGGTAATTGTAATTTTTTCAAAGTCTTGTAGGACATATATAAAGGTTTCACAGGTTTCTATTACAGCTTTGCTGGTAGTTGTTGTGGACATTATGACTGAAAACTTTAAGTCTTCAAAATTTCTTCCTGTAGCCAAGTACCTCAGGGTTAAGGCTAATCTTTCCCTAACACGTATACTTTCTCTCATATTTCTATTCTGTCTTTTCAAAAATGGTTCAACCATCTGTTACAGTTTGTGAAAGGTAGGTTGATCCATTCGAAAGTAGTTCTTGAAATCTTCAACATCGCAGAGGCTGATTTCTATCAAAAGTACTAAATGAGAATATTCATCTCTCTTCTTCAACCATTCTTTCATCCAGTGTTTGCGTTTCACTTGACGAGTAGTGCCAAGCGCCAAAATAATAGCTATGCAAGCTTTTGTACGATTATTCCTATTTTGGAAGGGAAAAAAACAGCAAATAACCGAGTAAAACCACGTAGATTCACTCTCCTAGTGGCAGAAGTACTGAGCAAAAGTATTGACAATAATATTGATCGTGTAAGGTAGTGAAAAATATTGAGACTAATTAGCACGAGGATTGATGGTTGTATTGTCAATACTGATATTGTCAATATTATTGACCGTGTAGGAGCCGCTTATGAGCAATTAATATTTCAATTTAAAGAAAATAGATAGAGCCATTTTTTTTTTCGAGAACACTCCCACCCTTCCTAAAAATTCACTAATCTATTCTACAAATCGTTTATTTTTAGCGTCAAAACAACCATGTTTTTCACATTCATTTAATGCTAATTAGTTCTATTCTTGAATTTCCTGTAGACTGAATAATAATTAAAAAAATAAGATTTTAAGGATCTGTTTATGTTGAAAATTCGTTTCTTCTGTAGAAGATTCGCGAATCTTGGAAAATTCGCTGCTTTGTTTACTTAAAAATTAAATTTACAGTAATGATTTCTGTTAAGAATATTGTGTACGATATATACTTTGAATAAATACTTTTAATGAAATACGTCACACACTCAAATATAGCTTAATATTTTTTATTTTTTTTTGTTGGTGTAATATGGAACGGATTGTTTGTAAATAATTTTTTTCCAATTCAATAAAATATTCTTGTAATTTAAAAAAAAAACAAAATCATTTGATTACATTTTTTTTCCCCACTCTCCAAAATCCATTTAAATCCAAAACAGTCACATTAACAAACAAACAATAATTCAAGGCTTTATCTCACGATATGATTATCTATGATTCTAATAATGATTTATGCTTTAAAAGACTATTGATTATACTTTGGGAACCAGTCTACTCATACAAACTGGTGACTTTTTTTTCCCTTTTATTTGACATTGTTTAAAATATATAATTCATGATATTTGATTGTTTTTTGTTGTTTTTTAAACAATTTTATTTCCTGTCGTTCGTTTTTCCATTCATTCTTTCTTTCTTGTAAGTTTATTACCATAATAACTTCCTCTGTAAAACTGGCCGCTAATTTCAATTTATAGACTGTTGTTTAGCTGGTATTATCTTTGCCCTTCCTATTGCCTCCTAATCTTAACGATATTCTTCATATTCTTTGAATTTATTTCCTCATATTTTAAAGATGAGGAAGTTATTTTCTCATTTATTTTTGATAATATTATTGAAATTTTATAACGGGAATGTGATTTGAGGCCTCCTGCCTCTGGCTTTCTGATGAGAAGGTACATTATTCATAAACTTTATGTGGAACTCTCATACGAGGCTGAAATTCAAAGAAATGACTGGACAACAAAACTAAGATTTCCAAATAGAGTAAACCACTTTAGAGATATTGGCGTACATAATAGAAACATGGGTTATCAGTTAAAACATTAAAAGATCCCCCCACACCGACGCGAAACATTCGCTGCCGCGGCGGACACGGAACCGTAGCGGAACAATAGTCATGGCGGTCTATGTATGTATTCATACTGGGTGAGGCGGATTCCGCAACTATGGCGGCAGTACAGCGTCGTTCCGCTCCAACGCTGCATGCAGAGTTTTTTCCGCTGCCGCTATTGTTTCGCCGCTTGGAATTGTTAAAAAAATGGTGTTTGCCATTTACGAAGTTCTAATTACGTGTTCTATTACGAAGTTCATTAATTTCATGAATCCATTTCCTTTTCTTTTTACTTCTGAAATAAAAAAGTGGTGTTATTATTGTAAGTGGTCTATATATCCACTTACCTGTTTTTTACACTTTCAGCAAGTGCCAATAATAACAGAGCTTCTTCTTCATCAGAATCAGACGAAGACATTGTAATACGTTAACGATAAATATTATTAAAAAATAAATTTTGGTAGAATGTCCAAACACTCACTAAGGAAATCTAGTATGGAAAGATCTAATATTCGCTAGCGCGTCGGTGTGGGTAAACTTGTTTCGCTCCCGCTACGCCAGAAAATTTTCCGCCGCGGAAAGTTCGCATCCACCGCGGCAGCGAATGTTTCGCGTTGGTGTGGGGGATCCTTAAAGCTTCATACTTTTTACCATCATCCGTCTGACATGATGCTTTCGTTCAAAAACCATCAAAATCATGTTGTAAGGCTTAGATTTTATTCATTTATTTATTTAAGGCGCGTCAAAATTTATGATCATTGGCGCCCAGAGACTTCACAGTGCCCTGCTAGCCTCCGGACAATGTGTTCACTCGTTACAGACAACATTGTCCGTCACAGAACAGTGTGATGTAGAAGCTTCTAGGAAGTCAAAATCTGTGGTTATCACGGCAGGACAATTAGTCCCGAGGACGGCAGCAACCTTAAGCTTTGCTCTAATGAGCCACTTGAATTAAATATATTAATATAGCACCTATATAATACGTATTTTGAAAGACATTAAAATGTATTGCTGGAATTCCAGATTTTAACAAAATCGATGATTTGAAAACTGGAAAACCAGAAGTGTGATTTACAGTGAGGGATTTTGCATTTTTTTCCTTTAAATTTGGAATGTTTAGAGATATAGAATCCTATTAACTTGCTGACAAGACCTTCGGCTATTTCCACAGAATATTAAAGAAAATGGTGCCATATCTATATTAAATCTCTGATCCTTACTGAATCACCTGGATCAGTAAGACATCTTTTGCAAGATGTCTGCAATTATAGTTTCCAAGTAATTTTATTATTTTCTTCCGTGCCTTAATGAATCCCCAGATTTGGTTTGAGTCTAAGAAGTTACGATAAGGTAGGCATCCAGTCCGAAGTTAGACGCATTAGCATGTGATGCTTTCTATAAAATAGAAACGCTAAATAATGATCTTATTTATTCTTTTACTACATAAATTTTGGCAATTTTCATCTTCACATTTGATGCTCTATTGCTCTGAAGATACTGAAAGATGCTTGTAACTAGCCAGAAGTCACACGACGTGGCAAAGTGCTTGAATTCTGTTCCTGACGATTTTTGAAAAGGTGGACAATTGTCGTTGCCTATCTCTTCTGTTCAATTTCTTCTTTTCATATTACCGCTGCCATCATGTATTATTATTCTAAATGAATAGTGTTTAATTTGTAATAAACTTTATATTAACTTTAATCACAATAGTTTTTTCTGTATGAATAAAAAGCATATGATATTGTTTTTTTCACGTGGTGTTCGTACAAAGCTACCTCATGGCAGACACTACCAGGAGATCGCAAAGAGTACTTACGATGAAAACTTAGTTACTTACAACAATAAGAGAACATAAAAACAACCTGTTTGATAATAAAATTATAAATTAGAATATATAAATCAATAAAACTAATGCATAATTTATTGTACACAAAGTGAATTCTAAGGTTTTAGTGGATTTGCCATCATAATGTGGACTTTCTCCAAATTTTATAATTAGTTATTTTATGAGTGTTATCTATCCTTAGAAAAACATTGCACTTTATTACTCTCTCTAAAAGGAAATGAAGAAAGTGACTAAATATATTGGCCATACTTGTCACAAAATTATTTAAGAAGTTCCTATGATCAAACTCCTTAAAATCTTGTGAACTAAAACTCTCTTAAAACGGCAATCGTTAACTCGGTTAGTACTTTGACTTGAGACTATAGGAAAGTTACAAATTCATTAACGATTCTTATGTTAAATAGGTAAAAATTTACTTATTAATTATTATATTCATAGGTAGAGGGATTCAAATATGGTGAATTTGTGAAGCTCTTCCAAAGTGACAATAAATCATTTTGCACTACAAAATTTCACAAATAAAAATAATGTAGTGTGAAACAGATCACACGACATTCCCTTGCTGCTGAAGTTTATATAGTTTTATGGTTGACAAAATGTCCTTCAATACTAAAATCTCATTACTAAATATTTGGTTGTTTTCAATTTTATAACAATTGGAGCCATCAAAACTTAATAAAATGAGTTTTTTGAAGGAAACCATACATTCCCCCCTCCACCCAAAACGTTTTCATTAAATAAACTGTTTCGAAAAAAAATGCCCAATAAAAGTGATTGGTCTCTATATTCATTAATTAGTAAAGCAAATTTAATGAAATCAGTCAGTGTTTTTAATGGATAAAATCATAGAGAACGATGAAATAACTGTTTAGTAAAAAAAAGTACTTCCGGTCAAACCGAGTTTCTTTAAACTCAGAATTTTGGTCAATATATTTAATTTAAATTAATATTATTTGTATAGTAGTAGTATTATTCCATAATAAACTAAAATAGCACTTTAGAGAAAAACATAACAACCCCCCTCTCCAAAAAAAAAACATCTTAAATGAATTTTTCCAAAGAAATGTTACAAATAAAAAGTTGTAAATCTTTGTATGAACACAGTCGATACAATAAAAAAAAAAACCCATGGCGCAACAGCCCATGAAAAGCTAAGGCATAGCCAGTCGGCGATTTGAATGGGAGGCGTGTTGTCAAGCCGTTTAGTTCCGGCCTTCACTACCTAGGGCGCTACTAACTGTAGCTTCCCACTTTTTATCACGATATTGGGTTAACACCGACTATGCTTTCTCGGGATTCTTTTTTCCCTTATGTCACCGCGTTTTCTTGAATACTATCCATACCCTCCCTAGCAGCCCAATATAAATTTGCTTGGCGTTTCCACCGGTTGTCGTCTTTGTGATTTTTCTCTTACATCCTCAAGGGAAGGACACGTGTCTAAGTGAGATGCAGTCATTTCCTATCCGGTATCACAAAAGGGGGCATCTTGAATCCCTCGCGATTCCTATTCGTCGGAGGTGCTTTTTTAGATAGTCATGTCCAGTAGTTGCTATCCTAAAACATGCGACTGAGACATATCGTGTGGGCAGAGGCGGGTATCATGCCATCATGATGTGATAGGGTTTCCTACTGGCATCCTTGTGCTTTCCTCTCCAAATCCATTTTTGTTTTTTCCACCAAGGTTCTCGGGATTCGAACCTTGAATTCTCGCACGAAAGGTGAGTACGCTAGCCACTAGACCAGCGCGTGAAGACACAATAGTTTAAAGAACCCGTGAAGATACAATAAGTTTAAAGAAAATTGTTGAAACCGGTTTCGAGAAAATCTTAGAAAACTGAAAAACCACATTTCCGGTCAATCGATTTTCACCAAACTCGGTATATTGGCATTATATTTAATTTCGTTTTAGTATTATTTAGATACAATTATTATATAATTGTTGACCCTATCTCTTTCTTCCAAACATTCCCTTAAATGAATTTTTCCAAAGAAATATTTTAAACTTATATCAGTTTGTATGTGTAGTTAATATATCAAGTTCAAAGAAAGTTAATTGGTGCCGTTTTTGAGAAAATCTCAAAAAAAAAACAAACAATCAGTAATCAGGTACTTTGACAGGTAAGTTTTCGTGTCGGGTCCCACCATGGTGATACGCAAAACGGAATGTCAAGTATGAACTTTAGGCGGTTTTTCGTTTTTGCTCATGCTGTTTACGTACATAAACACACACACACACACACACACACGGACACACAGTTGATTTTTTAAAAACCACTTTTTCCGTACTAAGGGGACCTCAAAACGTGTATTTCTTGTGAAAACTTGATACCGAATCGTACCGAATTCGGTATGATTGCAATACTTCCTTCTAACAGTAGTTAGAGAAAGTAATAATAAGAGAATTTTATATGAATTATGATAAATATATGTATTTTTAAAAAATCCTTAAAATTTAATATGAGAAATATAACAAAAAATGTTTGCCTCCCCTTTTATCAATCTAATCTAATCTATGTTCATATTCAGGGGACTCCAAAACATGTATTTCCGGTATTAACTGAATTTCGAAAATCTGGCACGATCGCAATACTTCTAATACTAGATGGTAGAATAATACTTTCTCTTACTCCAAGTAAGAGGAAGTATTGTAAGCGTGTCAAATTTTCGATATCGAATTTTCACTGGAAATATCCGTTTTGTAGTTCCCCGAGTCCAAAAAAGTGGTTTTTGGAAAATGGTTTGTGTATGTGTGTGTGTGTGTGTGTGTGTGTATTTGAACAGTATAGCTCAAAAACAAAAAACCGTTGAAAGTTGAAACTTGATATTCCGTTTAGGTATCCCCATGAGATCTGACAGTACGTTATCTGTCAAAATTCCTCAACCGGAAGTACCACTTTACTAGTATTTTTTTTTTTACGGTTGTTTTTTCAACCGGAAGTACCACTTTACGTAGTATTTTTTTTTTTTTTTTTTTACGTTTTTGCGATTTTCTCAAAAATGGCTTCAAAGATTTTCTTGAAACTTGTTATGTAAACTACTTATACAAAGAGCTATAACTTTTATTTGAAACGTTTCTCCAGAAAAATTCATTTAAGGGTACTTTGGAGGGAGTGGTGGGGTTACGTTTTCCTTTAAAGTGCACTTTATTATACAATTGTATCATCTAAATAATATTAATTAGAATTAAATATGTTGTTGAAATTTCGAGTTTGAAGAAAATCAAATGACCGGAAGTACGTTTTTACTCGGAAGTATTTTTCACTTTTCTGTTATTTTCTCTAAAACTACTCCAACCAATTTCTTTATAGTTGGAATGTGAACTACGCATAGAAAAAAACTACAACTTATATTTGTAACATTTCTTCTGGTAAAGTAATTAGAGGAAGTTTCTGAAAGAGGGGGTAGGGTTATGCTATTCACTAAAGAGCTATCCTAGTTGATTATACAAATCTACCATTCAAAACAAAATTAATTAGAAATAAAAAATAGATTGTCGAACATTTGGAGTTTCAAGAAAATTAGTAAACCGGAAGTGCGTTTTTACTGAACAGTTTTTTTTTTTTTCAATTTTTGCCATTTTCTCCATAAAAACACCGATGAATTTCATTAAATTTTGGTATATTAACTGTAAACTTGTGTCAATCACAATTTTGAAAAATGGTGTAAGAGAAAGTTGTGTGTGTGTGAGTGTATCACACCAGATTTTTGTATATATTGTAATGGCACATTGGACGCAGGCCCATTATCCTCTCTCAAATAGATATATTTATCGTCATAAAATATAAGTACTTATTTTCGTAAAATCTCTGTACTGTATATGATGAAAATTTCTTCCTAAAGTAATAAGTCTATATTAATCTTCTAAAGATAATTACTTAATTATATTTAAATAATGGAATATTATTGATAAGTCCAAAGTTCAAGATAATGAAGTTTCTTTCTATTACTTAATACACAATAATTACTTCCACAAGTAATTCTCGTATGTATCTGTTTTAATCCACAAATATATAAATCATGAAAATAATTATTATCCTTTATAGATTAATTTTTGGTTCTATTTTTAGAACAAAATTAAAGTATACTGTTGTAAGATAAACAACAGAACTGATTCAAAATAAAACCAGTTTATGCGTTGAAGTTTTTAGTTTCGTAATCTTAATGAATGTCTTGATCAAGGTAGACCAATGACCTTAAAAAAAAAAAAAAAATAAAATAAAATAAATAAATAAAGCTAGCAGACGTTTAACAAATAGTGGATTGATTAATTATTTGTTTGGTTAAGAAACTTTCTTTCAACACCATTCTAATTGATAACCAGTTATTGTAGTTATTATTAACTATCTATGAGTGTTGGTGACAGGAAGTATTATGGATCGAAATTAAGTTTTCACCGGAAATACTAGTTTTAAGCTTCACTGAATCGGAAAACAAAATGTTTTCAGTGCATTGTATGTATTATTATTATTATACACTGTTTGTGTGGGTGCATTATACACATCCCTCTATAAATAAACGAAATATCACAGAAACAAAAACTCGTAATATGCTCAAATTTGTTAGGTACCACTTATTACATCGACAAAATTTTTTGATCAAAATCGGTCAATCGAAAATGGATTTTGAGTTATGCTCATCATATATACATAGAACAATTTCCAAGTGATATTCCATGGACTAACTGAAAACTGAATTGTAAAAATTTGGCACGATCACAATAGTATCTGGTATTATTAGATAATAATATCTGCTATGAAACACACGAACTTCCTTTTTTACAATTCTTATAATTAAAATTACCTTTAAAAAATTTGGAAAGTTTACTAAATAATCTTGATGTTCTAATTATTACATAGATAATGAAACCGTATAGTATACTGAAAAGCATATTTTAGAAATAAGCCATCTCAACATTCTCGAATCCTGGTCCCGAAAGTGGAGAATCAAAGTGAATCAGCTCAAATCTAATTACATAGTCTTCACATTAAACCGAAAAACCCATAGCTCCTGTATATTTCAACTATATTTCCTTACCTACTGTCACAAAAGTTCGCTAACTTGATACCAATCTTCACAAACGACTAACCGGAAATCCTCACACTCGACTAAAAAGAATTGAACTGAATAACTGATACAAAATACTAAAAAAAAAAACTTCTAGACAAACGTTCGAAAGTTACTTTATAAAACAAACGATAACTATATTAATTCTCTATTAGCCCCTATTTGGACTTACGGAATCGAACTATATGGGACAACCAGACATTCAAATCTTTATCACATTCAATTCCCACAGTCAAAAATCCTATGCACCATAGTCAATGCTTCCTTCTACGTTCCCAATCACACCATCCACAATAACTTTAAAATTCCCTTCATTACTGCGATAGCCAAGTCTCGTTATCTAAAGATCCATTCCCAACTCATCCTCTCATTCAAATCCACTTATTCAAGCGCTCTCAAACACAACTCTCACCTCTAACCCATCATGACGACTAAAGCGTCGATTGCCACGCGATCATCTGTTTACGTAATCAGCTGACTTATAGGACAGTTGTGAGACTCCATCCTTTTTTTTATAAGAGCCTCGAAATAGAGTTAGGAAAGACTATAATAGCATTGATTTAACCTATAATTTAGAATATAATCCCGAAGCTTTTAAAAATTCAAAAATTTTTGATAGGTATGGAGAATTCTCATGCAAGAGTTCATATAGGTTGGGGGGTAAGCCAAGAGATGACAATGAGTGTTCGTATGCACGACAGTCTACAAATATATGCTGCACAGTCAGAGTAACTCTACAGCACTGACAAATAGGAGGATCTTCTCGTGACATAAGGTATCCATGTGTCAAACGAGTGTGGCCAATAAGAAGTCTAGTAAGAATGACCTCTTCTCTTCTAGTAGAGCGTACAGAGGAACTCCATTGTATTACTGCATGTTTTATAAGACGAAGTTTGTTCTCTACAGTGCTGTCCCATATTCGCTGCCATTTCTCCCATACTTTATCTTTTAAATAGGATACATAATCGTAGACAGGCACTTCATTATATTGTGATCCTTCAGAGACCGCGCGCTTTGCCGCCTGGTCAACCAACTCATTGCCCGATATACCGCAGTGGCCCGGAATCCACAAGAAAAGGACTGCTATCTTAAACCTGTTCAAGGATTTAATAGAGAAATGGATGTTTTGGATAACTGAATTTTCTGAATACATTTTAGACTCCATCCTTAATGGTTTGCAGCCGTTCATGTAGATCAGGTCATGTGTGCCGCAGCTTTTTCAGCCAGCGCCCACATTATTCATACGTTATCTATTTTACTTATTGCATGTCACATTATACTAGTTATAAAAATCAATAATTTTTTTTTTTTTTTTAAAAAAAGCCAACATATTTTGAAGATGATCTTGGAAAACTCATCTCAAATCTCTTTTGAGAAAACTTAAAAAAACTGAAGAAAACTTTTAAGTAAATTCATCCTTGAGAGAATTTTGACAGAAAAAGCTTAATATCAGAGAGATTTTCCGAGGTAGCCTGCTTCATTTTGTGATCATCAACCGGTTTCGGGCGTTCGCCCATCTTTACGATGTGTTTTTTCAGACAGTGTGACAACACAGACTTGCACAGACCAAAATTTAGTTTGCACACTCAGTGTGGTGTGTGTGAATATGTGAGGGAGTGTGTAAAGTAAATTTGCTCTGTGTTGCCACACTGTCTGAAAAAACGCATTCTGAAGATGGGCGAACGCCCGAAATCGGTCGATGACCACAAAATGAAGCAGACTACCACACGGAAAATGTCTCTGATGCTTTCCAGCTCTGCGGAACCAACCACCACAACAAAAAGCCTAATGTTACTGCGATTCTAGAAACCTCACTAAAAATAAATCTTACCGGAAATTGTAACAAATAAAAGTGATAGACATTTTAAAAGTGATAATAAAAGTTTAAAAGAAAAGAATTTGGAATAGAAAATCGCGAAAAAATTAAAAAAATAACAAAAAAAAAACCTTCGATTAATATTTTATAATTATTAGTTTTCAAATAATTTTGCACACACATATACACATACACATAAACACACATATAAAACATCAGCAATACAAAACCCACGTTCATACATTCAGCACATTCTCTAAGAATTATTACCTTTCGTATTCAGGGGGAACCCGAAAAAAATTAGTTACGAAGATGATTTCAACGTAATTAAATTTTAAATGCTTCCGAAACATTATTTTTGACTTTAAGATAAAAAGTGAATAAAATAATTTATTCAGGTGAATGAATATTTGGAGACGATTTGATTCCGAACTTTTCTTTTTTTTTTTTCATTAAGATTAAGTGACTGAGCTGAGCTTTGAAAATTTGGAAAATATGCTACTTTAATTTGCAATTATTTTGACATTTTATTATTCAGTTCATTACAAAACTCTATATCAACATGAAGGCTTTTTCTTTTATTATAAACAGCTGATGGAAAACAATATTGTATTTTATATGAAATAAATTTTCCAAAACCTATCGGGAAAAATAAAACAAACTTAAATTTTCAACAAGTAACCATGGTACAGAATAAGGCCAACGACTTGGGAAGTATAGTTTTTGTTAAGCACGCATCCTTGGTCAAAGCCATGAGTTGTAAACCATGTTATATGTAATTTCAGTGAACCTGACATTAATGTACTAAGTGTATGTTATCTAGTTAAAATTATAGGTCAATAAAAAGAAAACTAGTCTTTAAAAGTGATTGATTAATCTAAATCATGAAAGTTGTCCGATGTTAAACATGCAGGTATTTTAAAAACATTTTTTTTTCATATATTACTTTGATTAAACTATATAATTTTAATCATCTAATTTTGGATATATACTTTCTCTTACAATCAAATTTTTTAAAGTTAAAAGACTGGAATTACTTATTTAGAGTTTAGATAATAATGCCTTCTGCGAATGACCACTGTGTGTGTGCCTACGTAAAGATACAGAAACGTTAAGCTAAATCACACGTTATCTGAATATAAATGCACAGAAAAGTTTCACTTTTATTGGGATATATGTATATTGTAAGGAAAACTGATTTTTTTAGTGAGTTCTGGGCAAGATTTTCTTCTAAAGTATCGTCGTATGTATTAGAAGCACACATGGTTTAGAATGATGTTAGAAACCTACATATATACAGATGCATATGCCCTACATACGTCTGCACATCAAAAGATGTATGATAATATGGAATCGGACTATATCTGGATATGACCCCGGATCATATAATTTCCATACACATTTTCGGTAACAGTTTCCTAATCATACAAGCAGTTGAAACAGAACGGATCTGTGGACTAATTTGGTGATATATTATTGGTATATTGACGAATCTAGGACTACGTGGGGAGCGAAAAATTTTTAGCCACAGAACTTACATTTGGGTGAGCCTGGGTATGCTACAATCTTACAAGCGGAGGTCGTGGCTATTTCATTTTATTTTAACGCACTAAGGGGCAGTCAGTACCTGAACTCATGCTCATACCAGCATTTTTAGCTACATTCACCCAGAACAACTCGAGCACGGAAATCCTGATGTCATCTGCTGATCTGAACTCATGAGGGAAGAGCGAACATACTAAATTTCAAGAAAAATCTGATGAAATAAATAAACACCTATTTCATAAACTTTCAATAGAAAATTAATACTTACATACACTCTCATGCACCCGAGACTAAATTTGTGCCCCGAGCACCTCTCACCAATCGAGTGATTCTAAAATAGAACCTCTTCCTCAATAGAAGAATAGTTATACATTCCTGTTAGCCTACAATTTATTAAAGCCATCACTGCTTATTACTAAGCTGATCTGAGTTGTATCAAATTCCTCAGCGATGCGAGCAACTCTATTAATATTCTGAGTAATAAGACGGACAAATCGATCCGAGTATATTCAAACAAACCTTTCATGGGGCCGACAACTTTCTGCAGAGCAGAGCAGTGATAAAGTCAGTTTTTTACGTCCTGGGTTCGTCCCTGCTAGAGAAATACCGCTAAAGGCTACAAGCAAACGAGACAAAAGAGTTCAACAGAAGACAGCTATGTTGCACGAAGGCTGCGTAGCCTTCAGGATTAGGGTGCGTCTGTTGCAGTTTTGCTTGACTGAGGAAGAGATACCAATTCATGCACACTGCTTTTGCGAGAGTCTGGCAATAGCGAAATTCCTCCAAAGAATCGCACGCTCTAACAAGCTAAATGGAGGTGTCTTTCAGGCGGCTTTTGGTTTGGACTTGCTCGGGAGCATCAGACGCGTACGCGCTCTGCGCCAATGGACAACGTAAGTTGACAAGGAGGGTTTTCACAGTAGGTCTACTTCGGACGCGGTAATATTGGCCCGTTGGAACCAATTCCCCTTTCTTTATTCTCTTCTATTCTAACATCTTTATAGTGCTAACGTATATAGTGAAATGTTATTGATGTAGTGTGTTGTAGTAGTGGCTTGTGGCGTGAGCGGTTTAGTAAAGGGCTTGTGTTTATGTTTGAAGTAGAGATTAAAGTTAAGAAATAATCAAGAAACCACCACTGTTTCTAAAATAAATATATTAATCTTTAATGAATTTATATTACTTGACAATATCACAATTATATGCTTATTCAATCAATTGTTAATCTAGAATAAATGCTAATCTCTATCATAGGCACTGAGTTTAAGAGAACGATTTCTGAAGCAAGTGTTCTGGTAGAATGTCTGTTTCAGACTGTCGTCTCTTGTTAGTACAAATCTTCCCCTGTGAAAAGACAAAGCTACCAAAGTTCTGTGAACTCTAAAAGACAAAGCTAACCAGGTCCTTTGAACTCTTTTTGTAACTGTAGTCTTCTACCTGTGTGTATCCTTTTTGCCAGGGAATGTTATATTTTTCGAATAAAATATATTTGAAAATATATTTCTGTCATCCATCACAATAGTTTAAACGTGCAGTTTTTATTTGAAACATTTTTCTTAAAAAAAACTATATTTCTGGGTGGTTCTGAGGATTGTGTGACATAATATTTCAAATATTAATAGGATTTGAGCTAGGCGCTGTCTTCTGACTTCTGGGTGATCACATTACCTAACTTCTTTGTCCGAGAACCAATATATACCAATTTTGAATAAAATTCGTTAATTTTTCATTAGTGTTTTACGACTTCTTTGGTTTAGGGTAAACTAAGGCCAATTCTGCTAACAACATTTATGCCTACTTCCATTGTTTAACTCAGTTACATCAGCATACAGAGCAAAACCGTAATTATAAATGTGTAACAATTGAAAGTAGGATAAGGAGAAGTGAGGCTTATATTTCTTGAGATGTGCAGACTCTATTTCTCAGTCACCCTAAATTGAATAACAACATGAAATGCCTCTGAGATTGTTAACATGTATTCTTATGTATTGGGAAGCTATGGTATCTTTGAAATTCCTTACGTAATTTCCAGAAACGAAAACATGATTGAGCTGAGCACAATTATAATCAAAGAGTAAATTTGATGCTTTTTTTTTTATAAATAATTCTAATTTAATGCAGTCAAAGGGGCAATTAATTAGATTATTGTACTTGGATTTATGAAGTATTGACAACAACTCTTATACGTATAATAATTGATGAATTCATAATTTATTAGCGACTAATATTTCGCGAATGATAATTCTAGTAACCTTCACTGAAGGATTTTTAACAAAATATTTTAACCACTATTAAATCCATACTGGGCTATTTTGAGTTTTACAATCACACACAACTTCATTGAACACTTCTCTTCAGTTCGACTTAACCTAAACTGTCTAAGTAATCAAATAATTAATGTTTATCAAAAGCAGATTTTCGCAAACATTTTCAATAAATTTCAACATTATATTAACGTTTCGCCCATATATTTCGTCACCCTTCAGCCAATCATATGCATGGAAGGGGGAATTTAAATATCGCCCACTATCTACAGCCATTCATGTGCAAATTGATGGTGGAAGTAGAAAATCCCACCTTGTTTTTTTCTTGCCAGTGTTGCTTTGGTATTCAAAGCAACAATATCCTGAAAAATGCTATTGCAATATGTGCGAAATGTCTGTTTATAACCAATCACAGATCTCAGTATGAAAACCTAAATGTTTTGAATGCTATTAAGATTTCTCGAAATTATCTAGATATATTGGAACCATATATGCGCTAGTCTATGATTAATATTATGCGTCAGTGGAATGGGATCAAACCCTATGCTGTCAAAAACCCCTCTGGGTAAATATAACTATCCCACCCCAAAAAAAATTCTGGTGTGAAACACTCACACAACTTCTCTAATGGCTATTTACAAGTTACGACAAGTCTTCTTAAAACTCGCCATTTTTACTAAATATTAAGTGAATTCAATATGTAAGCTGAAAGAACTAAATTAATAACAAACACTCGAGGATAGATAGCGTGAATTTCCAGCTATGCTGGAGCTCATGAAATATACTTATTAGAAAAAAATGTAACGAACATTGGTCATATGTTTATATTTGTATGGAGGTTATGTGTATGTGTGTGTAGTTTCTAAAATATGTTCAAGGACTTGTTGCTATCTTTATCGAAAAAGATATATTTCATGAAAACGTTTAATGGACGCCTGAACGTCCTGAGTTTTATAAAATAGTGTTTTTTTTATTATTTTAATAATCTATAATATTATCCAATAAACAATTATTAAAAAAATATTGAAATAAATAATTCCATGGTTGAAATTGAAAAAAATTACAAACTCTAGTAACAAAAATAGATATTTGAATAAGTAAATATTGGAAAAAATTAAACCCTATTTAAAAGTCGTCCATATTTATACTTCAAATTTAATGAAGAAATTTGTAAAATCTCTTATTCACAAGGTGTATCTTTTGTAGCTTCCGACATCCTTCAGAAGCGTGTGCGTGTGGTGTGTTTCGGTGTGGTCAGTATACTTAAAAGTTCAAACTTATTAGTTCGTTTAAGTTCCACTAGGTGTAACCCGACAAAATAAGGTTTTGATCAAAATTGACCAATCGATAATGGTTTTTGAGTCATGCTGACCACACACACACATACACTTACATTTAACAATTTACAAAAACTTTTTTCCGTACTAGTAAACCTCGTAACTTTATTTCCGGTAAAAACTTGATATCGAAAAATTGTCACGTTCCCAACATTTCAATGAGAAAGTAAACATTGACGAGGCCAATAAATTTGAAAAATTGTTAAACCTGGTCAAAATAATATAATGCATTCCATTTTTACTTTCTCTTACTCCTAGTATTGTAATAAAGAGGAAGTAATGTATCGTGTCAAAGTTTCGATATCGAGTTTTCACCGGAAATATCCGTTATGAGGTCCCCTGAGTCCAAAAAAAAATAGTTTTTAGCAAATGGTCTGTGGGCGTGTATGTATCTGTGTGTATGCATGTATGTGAACAGCATTTGTTCACAGCAGTTGTTTTTTTTTTTCTTTTAAATATTTTAAACGAAAAATCGTAGAAAGTTCAAACTTGATATTCCTTTTGGATATCACCATGGGATCCGACAGTAGGTCAGCGGTCAAAATTCCTCTACCTGAAGTAACACTTTATTTAATTTTTTTTTTTACATTCTTGCGATTTTTTCAAAAATGGCTCTGACGATTTTCTTCAAACTTGTTATATCAACTACACATACAATGATCTACAACTTTTATTTAACATATTTCTGTGGAAAAAAATTTTTAAGGGCACGTATGGGGGGGGATGGGTGGGGTTAGGTATTCCTTTAAATTGCTATTTCAATTTACTATACAATACTCTGTCATCTAAATAATATTAATTAGAATTAAATATGTTGTTGAAATTCCGAGTTTGAAAAAAAAATCGAACGACCGGAAGTGCATTTTTACTGAAATGTATTTTTTTATTTTTCTGATATTTTCTTGAAAACGGCTTTAACGATTTTCTTCAAACTAGTAATGTGAACTACACATATAAAGAGCTATAACTTTTATTTGAAACATTTGTTCTGGTGAAGTCATTTAAGGGGGTTTTTGGGGGAGGGTTGGGGTTATGTTTTTTTCTAAAGTGCTATCATAGTTAATTATACAGTTCTATCATCCAAACAGAATAACTTAGAAATAAATTGATGACGTAAATTACGAGTTTCAAGAGAATTATTAAACCGGAAGGGTGCTTTTACTGAACAGTTTTTTTTATTTAGTTTTCGACAAACTCCAACGAATTTCATTAAATTTGCTACACAAAGTATAAAATTTTTCAATTATAATTTTGAAAACTGGATTAAGAGAAAGTTGT
>JAAEAF010008713.1:0-42797 GCA_011037195.1 Triatoma infestans | reverse complement strand
CACTCAAAAGACCGACCACCTGGCTACAGTCCTTTGATAACTACCATCACCTGTCGCCACACCTGTTCACCGACCTATTCAAGACCTAGGGTCAACATACGGCAATAAACAAACACTCAAGACCGACCACCTGGCTACAGTCCTTTGATAACCGCCAACACCTGTTCAAGACCTAGGGTCAACACACGGCAAGAGATGTTTGAGTGTGACCCGTAATTACAAGACTTGTCAATGAGTGGTGATGGCAATATAAGGTCTCTCTCTACAGGAAGTGCGCAGGACTATTCTTCAGTATTGCATCAGCGTAACATCAAGATCCTACGAGTGACATAATTCATACATCGGACCGCGTCCCTATCTAAGTATTTAAACATATATTATATATCAATCATTATAGTTGGTGCATTCTAGTTACACTTTAAATCATTCTAAATTAATTGTAGTTTATCTTTTCAAACGTTTAATTATTGTTAAAATATATCTATTTTCGTAAATTCGTAATTCATATTCCGCATAACAACTCACTAAAATCTCTAACTAACTCCCAACTATTCATCGCATCACAACACCTCACCAAGACATCTGAACCCATTACAGATGTAAGAAGAAGAGAGGGTTAGAGAGAATGAATTCAGGAATAAAATAGATGATATGCTGAACACTGTATAATGAATAGAACACACGAACTGTAAAGACTTTACAGTAAAATAGAAGTTAGAATAATAAAGAGACAGACTGGCTGAGTAAATAGAAGGTAGAGTAGATATGTTGCTGGCTGGAAGTACTGTTGTAAAACTGTCCTAAACTGTTCTGGCTGTCGCTCTATTTTTATGAATCGAACTCTCGCTTTTTAGTCTGGCCTGTGGTGAGGAGTAACTAACTTTTGATTCATTTAATGACTGCTTCTTCACTCTTCGGATCCTATGAATCTTTAATGATTCGGAATCCTATTACACCTAAACGGAATACCAATTTGAGTTTCCTGTGATTTTTTTTGTGTTCGACATATTCTGGTCTACTCTCTCAACATAGACCATTCACTAAAATATTTTTACGTACTAATGGAGGGCTCAAAACATGTACGAGGATTGCCGGTGAAAAATAAGTTCCGGTGAGAATTTGACAAAATCGTAATACTTCCTTTTAAAGGAATAAAAGAAAGTGTAAGATCTAGTGTAAACATTCCACAACTCTGTTTCTCATTAGCAAAAATAATTACCCATTTCTTTACCCTTAAGATGCTGTGTTATTCAATCATTATTTATGGCTAGTAAAAGAAGTATATATATTGGAATTCTAAGTAAATTTATCTGTGAAATTATTCACTTCCAAGTAACTTATTCTCAAGAACACGTTATGTAAACCCTAACCACTTTATTAAACAACCCGAATGTCACGTCCTTCAATATGGGCGTTCACAAAGGCAGTAAAATAGGTGGCAGTGGTTAAGGATGTAGAGATATTCAATCTCACTTCAAAGTTGGACACTTGCCAAGCATGCAATTCAAGTATTATGTCATTCTCTCTTGACCACATATATCACACAATTCATCCAAAGATTAATTTACAGAATAATATTAAACTGCACCAAGAAATTCACTTGGTAAATCTGTTAATTCTAATTCAGATTTGCTCTCTAATACAAATTTTAAAATCTTTTTAATTTCTCCTATTCCTAATAAGCGGAGATATGGCAAATTTGGAAATTGAGTTTTCAAACAAAATTTCGATGTTTTCATGTCATCTGAGTGAGAAATTTTTTTTTTTATTAAATTCCGTTTATTAGGCATCAACGCATCAAACAGAAAGGGTTCACCCGGACATCATCAAAATTCATCACCCAGAACTGTGACATTAGTGCATTTTTTTGTTTTTTTGCGATTTTCTTGAAAACGGCACTAACGAGTTTCTTTAAACTTTGTATACTATCTACGCACATAAATACCTAATCACTTTTGTTTAATAAATAACAGCAAATGAAATAAAAAAAATAAAGTGAGCTCTTTTTACATCCTATGATCTCAACCACTGGTAGGCTCTGTTTAGTAAATAACAGGAAAGATAATTAATAATATAAATTGAGATACCTCGGGTCTGAGAAATCTCGGGTGCGCACTGAATAGTAGTAAACAGCAAACTTATAAATTAAAGAGTGAAAATATTGAGTGGACTGTATGTAATATAATATAATATATTAGTGAGCAAATAGGAAATTAAAAATATCATAATTATATGGGCAAAAAATGAAAATATAAATTAAATTAAAAAAATTGGTAGCAAATATTATTATCACTTTCAACAGCCAAAGAAATGGCGCTTACCATTTCTTTAAAACGCAGAATCATGGTTACCAGCAGGCTGGAAGACCCATAGTCCTTAGCCATATGGGGGTCAAGAGGAGAAGAGAAATAGGAATAAGGAAATAAATCTTATGTGCCTGTAACTCTTGAGTCTTGATCCATACACTGCTGCTTGGCTGATGATTAAATGGGATCCCAGAAGCTGTACGGCTGGAAACCAACCGAAGTAACAACCATGTGATTTCACAATAATCTAAGCAGGCCGAGAGAATCGAGCCGCTGAGTCGACAAAAGGACCAGTTTATTAACACTACCCAGGAAAACCAGAAGTAACAAACTTGTGTTTTTACAATTAAGGGCAACCGAACTGGCATGAATTGTATAGGTATTTCACTGCGACCTATTCAAGGGAGTGTTGCATAAAGACTTACTACTTCGAGCTTCAAATGCGACTAACTGAGAGAAGAGAAAATGCATAGGTTACCTACTCTTAGGACACAGCCCAATAAATTAGTAAATAATTGTAGTAATTATTGCACACTAGCTATTGGCGGCAAATTTCAATTTATATTAAATACCGAACAACTTTTATTTGAAACATTTTCACGGGAATATTGATTTTTTTTGGAAGGTTCTGTTATGTTTTCCTCTAAAGTACCACTTCAGTAAAATGTATGTAAAATATAATATTAATAAGCGTTAGAATATTGCTAGAATTCCCAAATTTGAAGAACATCGGTTAATTAGAAATGCGGTTTTATAAAATAGGTATTTTGAGTTTTTTTAAATTTTATTTTCTCGAAAATGGCTATAACGATTTTCTTCAAACTTGGAATGCTTGCTGTACAGATAAAATTCTATAACTTTCATTCAAAAGATTTTCCGCTGCGAAATTTCTAGCGTTTAATTTCTACTGCTTCTAATCAAGTATTTCTGTTTAAATCACAAAGATTGGGAGACTAAGAATTTATATACTCGTATAAATAAATATTGAAGAACAAAGACAACATAACACTGTTAATAGAGGGATACTCAATTTTACAACATAGCTTTGCCACACATTCTCTCTCTAAGGGGCCAACAACAAGTAATGGAACCCATCGCTAGCAAATTCATCACACAAAAACTGGACACAACAGTTCCATTAGCAACAGCAACACGGCGCCACTACTGAGCCTCCAAGCAACAATCAGTAACCAGATAAACTTTAAAGAATAAAGGTCAGCCGCTATATTAATCCAATACTATGACCAAGCTAGCACACTAGCTAACCATCATTAGAACACGCAAGATTTATAATTACCAACAATCATCATAACTCTTCGTCCGGTCACTCAACTATTCTCTCTATAATTCTATTCCCTCATTGCTCAGTAAATTCGTTGAAATATAAATTGTGAGTTCAGTATAAGTGGTCAGTTCGTGTGTCTTCATCAATTCACCATCACCAACCACCTGCTACTCTTTACATAAATCTTGAATCTCTAATGATACACCATGTATGAATAACAAGTTAAAGTAGTGAGTAGCTTTCATGCGAAGGTCTTCCCAAATTCCAGTCACAAAACTCAATAACAGTTCAATTGGAATCTTTTCCTCTTGTAACGGTTCAATTGCTCAAGGCCACCTAGAACAATAACAGTTCAAAAAGGAATCTTTTCCTCTTATAACGACAGAAAGTTACACTTAATATTGTAAGCATTTATTGCTACACTTAGGAAGGTCGACTGAATATTTGTATAATATAAGAAGTTATTGGCGTAGCGATGTTTATTGGAGTGACATTTGAGAAATCCTTGCTTATGGCTCTTAATCGATTGGCTGGAAGTAAGGAAAGGTTACTGAAATAATAAAAGAATATTTTCTAGATTAATCCTTAAAAATTTATTTTGAAATAATTTATACAATAGAAATATTATAGCGTATGGTTCTTTTTACTTAACCAACAACACCTGTCAACGATAGGATCTACGAGTTGACGTATATACGTATATTTAGATGGTCTTTATAAAACCCAATCAATTTCTAATCTATCTATCTCACACAGTTTCTCCCACTCAATATCTCTTGTATGGGTTATGTAATTATTCTAGTGGACCATAGAGATATATGGCTCGCTTTGTGCGACCACTATTATACTCCCTGGGAAGAGCAGGTGGATGATAGAAGGTTCCGTATTCTGAACAATTTTTTTTTTTTTTTTTAATGATCACGTTTCTCTTTTATTCACGTACAACCTTTTTTCCATATAACAGGATGAAAATACAGAATACAATTCAAACCATATACCGGGTATTAAGTTTCATCAATATAAAGCTTATAACAATTTTAAACTTCTTTCACAGAATTTGTTTCAATATTTTATTATTTTAAATAAATATATTATATAACAATTCATATGAATATATATTTTTTCTACTTTCACTATCTTTTACTGTAAGAGGAAATATTGTAATCGGGACAAATTTTCGATATTTATTTGACTTTCACCGGAAATACATATTTTGAGATCCCATTAATCTAATCTAATCTAGAAACTCAAGGAGGTTCAGCACTTTAGAGCACAGCACTGGGCCCATTGTGCACCCCGTAAAACGCCTCACATCAGCCCTGTATTATTAAAAAACGACAGGGTTGAGGTGGGTGAAATTTTTGATCCCACATTCGGCTCCAGGAGCATTGCCAAATTTCAGGAATCGTCTGCGAGCATAATGCATGCACTCTTCGATAAGGTGAAATGGTGTCTCATCTTTTTGGCCGCATTTCCTGCAAGGTGATCCATATTATGCATATGCTTCCTTAAAAGGTAATGCCCTGGTATAGGGTAGTGATTCTCCTTAGCTCCACTTTTGTTCTGCTAAGGAGATAGGCTGTGCGAGTCTTTGTGGGGCACTCCTGAGATCCCATTACTCAATAACCTCTTCTGTAAAGTAGCACTACCGGTTCGAAATTGCACTTCTGTTTGGGATTTTCTTCAAATTTCAAATTCTAACAATGCTTTCTAATGTATATTAATATTCCTATCGCTGCTAGAACCATACATTGTGCTTAAGTGATACTTTATAGGAAAGCTTAACGCTACTATTCCCCCAGAACCCCTAATAAATCAATTTCAAATAAAAATGATTGGTATTCATGATAAATATATAGAATATATGGTATTCATGATAATATATAGAAAATTTATAGAAAAATGTTCGAGCCCTTTTTTTTGGAAAAGCGCGGGAAGCTGAAAAAAAAAAACATTCAGTAAAGACCCACTTTCACGTTGATGGATTTTCACTTCCGGAAATGCGGTAGTAGTACCAAAACAAAGTACCAAGTTTAAGTTTCTTGCGAAATTTCATTTTTGAGTTATTTGGTTAAAACGCGCACATACACATACCACACGAAAAGGCTATTTCCGCTAAAAACACTTTTTTTCATATTTAGAAACCCTCTCTCTCTCTCTCTCTCTATCCATGGCATTATAACCCTTTAGTGGGTCCTAGCCTCCTCAATGACTTTCCTCCAACCGTCTCTGTTTTGTGCAGCTGCTTTCCAGTTGCGGACACCCAACAGGTTTCTAGCATCACTGAAGACACCATCTTGCCATCTTAATTTCGGCCTACCGATTTTTCTTGAGCCACCTATTGCTCCCTCGAGTAACATTTTTGGAATATCTCATTCCCCCATTCTTATAACGTGAACTGCCCATCATAGTCTGTTTAACTTTATAGTGCTCACTCTGGTTCCCCCAAACATTTCTTACAATTCCTTATTTTTCCTTCTTGTCCACACTTTTCCTTCCTTCACAAGTCGAAAGATCCTTCAAGGAATTTTCCTTTCAAAAATGAGGATTTTTTTTTTCATTACTTTTGGGGACTGTCCAAGCTTGTGAGGTATACGTTAACTTCGGGCGAATCAGCGTTTTATAAAGTCTAAGTTTTGTGATTCTCGAGATCAAGTTGCTCTTCATGTACTTAATCAGGCTAAAATATGCTCTATTGGCAGCCATAATTCTGTTACCAATCTTGAGCGAAATATTATTGGAGAGTAACTTGAGAGCCCAAGTAGCAGAATTCTTGTACCCTTGAAAAGACAAAAGTATCGATCTCTATATTTCCTCCGGAGGGCCCACTGCAGAATACATGTATTTTGTCTTTTCTTCATTAATAGTAAGGCCCATATGACACGCTGCTTCTTGAAGGGCATGAAAAGCATTCTTTAGTGCGGGGAGGGATCTAGCTATTATGCCCACGTCGTCGGCGTATGCTAGCAGTTGGACGGACTTGTTCAGAATAGTGCCAGAAGTCTGTATCCCAAAATCCCTGATAACCTTTTCTAAGGCTAAATTAAATAAGAGGCAGGCGAGAGCATCTTCTTGCCTCAGTCCTCTATTCATTTTAAATTCTGGGGATATATCAGATTGGACACGCACTTTACATGTAACTTCCGCCATCGTTAGCTTGATCAATCTTATAAGCTTGCGAGGTATATTCATTTCCGCCATAGCTTCATACAATTTTGGGCGAAGAACTCTGTCATAGGCACTTTTATAATCAATAAAAAGATAATGGGTTGGTACTTTATATTCGAGGCTCTTTTCCGGGATTAACCGCTGGGAGAATATTTGGTCCACTGTAGATTTACCTACTCTGAAGCTTGACTGGTAGGGTCCTATTTCTTTGTTGGCAAACGGAAACAATTTGTTTGAAAGAGAATGTTCGAAAAAATTTTATAGGCACAGGATAGTAATAAAATGCGTCTGTAGTTCGAGCATTCTAACTGATAGCCTTTCTTATAGATTGGGCAAATAATGGTTTGGCTCCACTGCACCGGCAATTTTTCATTTATTTATTTTATTTATTTATTTATTTATTTATTTATTTGCCTGGATACATTTTTATAATATAAAAGGCTCGTCAATATAATGTCAACAAAATAACAAATTCCAATAACAAGAATAAAATGAACTTTACACTAATTATCATAAAAACAAACTTAATACATTCAGTCCACTTCACATCACATGAAATTGTTCATCACTCCACTTTGTGTTCAAGAAATCTTTAATATCATAAAAGCAATTTTTTATTAAAAATTCGCTAACCGATTGCTTGAAGTGTTTCTCACTTAACTGTCTAATTCTTGAAGGAATTTTGTTAAATATTTTCACCGATATAACACTGGAATGGAAGTCAGACATCACAAGTCTCTTATAAGGTACGCATAAATCCTCTTTATTACGTAAATTATGAGTATGTTTATCACCTCTAACATCTAATAACATGTCTTTTTTCTTTTTTAGTGAATGTTTGAAATGAAAACCGAGGGTAATGTCATTATACGTAACTCTCGAAAGAAAGGCCTACAGCTTTCTCGAGCATTTTTCTTCATTATTGCTCTAATAGCTTTCTTTTGAAGTCTGAAAATAATATAAGCATCGGAGGTACCTCCCCATAGTTCAATACCATATGCCACTCTAGAATGGAATAGACCATAATAGGCAGTCTTTATAACCTCTACTGGAACCTCTTCACGCAGTTTTCTCAATAAGAAAATGGTTTGTGATAACTGGTTACTCAAGGTTTGTACATGACATTTCCAGCTAAGTCTGCAATCTAATGTAACGCCTAGAAATCTTGTAGTATCTTCTGTCTTTTTCTCAATTAGACTAAACGTCATACTTTGCGTTTTCTTTTCATTCAACACTAACTCATTTTTTTCTAGCCATGTTCTAAGGGATGAAATGTTATCATTAGCCTTCTTTGTCGCCTCTTCAACAGTCTTGCCTTTCGCAATTAACGTGGTGTCATCAGCGTATAAAATGCCTTCCCCCGGAAGTACTGCTTCCAGATACCCATAATAAGTTGTGGATCTCCTTGTACAATTCTTCCACGCCATATTTAAATAATTCGGAGCGGCAAACTGTCGACTCCCGGGGGCTTTGTTATTTTTCATTTTTTGAATTTTTTGAAACCCTCAGAATATAATATATTTCCGGTGAAATATATATTCAATTTTCATAATTCGACACGATCGCAATACTTCCTCTTTTTCTACGAGTAAGAGAAAGTAAAAAAAATTGTTAAAACAGTTAAGAAATGCTATTGTAACCTCCAATATTAAAAGAAAGATTAACTATAGGAAGATTATTATAGAATATTGGGTTTAAAGTTAAACAAAATTATATTATATTTTCTGAGATTTAGTTTATTTTTAAATGGATTTTAAAATGTTAAAAAAAAAAATGTCTGATTCAAGAAATTCCACTTTAGTTTAATATTATTAATATATTTTTAGCAATTTCATACAAGCCATAAAAATTTGTTTAATTGAAAGCTGGCAACACTGTTTTAACTTTTAATCTCTAGAGATTAAAAGTAAAACTTAAAACACTGAATTTATCAAGGAAAAATTGCCGCAGTATTCAACTTTAATAGAAAAAAAAAAAAACAATCCGTAGCAAATATTAAATAAGAGAAATTTTTTTTTTTTATATCCGCTTAGTGTTATTAAAGAGATATCAATTTCAGATCCCTACTTAAGAAATAAGAACCAAGTAAGTAAAAATAAAGAAGATAAAGAGAAAGCGATGAGGGAGGTAAAAGTGATAAAAAGTAGGAGAATGGAAAAGGAAAAAGAAAAAAAACAATGAATTTTCTTCTAGGTAGTTTTAGTGGCAATATGCGAGATAAAAGCAAGTATTTTCTTCACCCAAGTGATATTTCCTTGGACTTAATCCTATACATTACCGAAGCATGACCAAAGTAAAGAACCTCCGTCCTAATGTCCTAGGACATAGGCCACTACAAACACTAGTAACATCCTTAATTCAGTTAATGCTACACCTAACCGCACACCAAAACTCACCAGCTAGAAAGTGGATACTTGCAGTCTAATATCCTATTACTAATTTTATAAAGCGTCTCTAAAATCGTGAAGCAATACCACTAACACATCATATATTATTTCATTTTCAAAACAATATTTAGAATATATATATATTACACACACACACACACACACACACACACACACACACACATACACATATATCGTTGTTTGAGACAATTATCACATATCTATGAACTAATTAAACCTTATGTTGAAGTTAATAAAAGAAGTAGTAATATTTTAGGTTAGAAAATAAACCTCTTTCTCCATTTATAATTGGACATTTCCCGAATTAGATTAGATTTCCTGAAATTGACGCAATTTCCTTTAAACTTCCCATATTAACTACTCAAACATATATGTTTAATGCTATTGGTGATAGATGTGTGTTGTAATGTGTGTATGGTGTAGCACGAGCGGTATTAAAAGGGCTTATGTGTACGTTTTAAAGAGAGAAGTATTATAATTTAATTAAGAAGTCACTACTGATTTAAAATAAATATATAATCTCTAAATGTATTTTAATACTTCATAATAATTCGTAATAATAAGCTTATGAATACATTAGAAACTCTTGCACTTAATTGATTTAAACTCAAAAGTTTATGTAACACAAACTGGCACACTGTTGTTCTCTCTCGAATTAATACTGGTAGAATGCTGAAATATATTGATCAAATAATGCTGCTTGTTCTAGAGGGAGGGGGGTTTCTCTTACAAAACAGCCGGTCAAATAGTACATTGTCTTGCCCTAATGGTTTCTTGTCCCATTGTCTCTTCAACGGCATTGATCTTAAATTAATAGTCCTTAACAGTTATAAGTTCATTTCACTGCACTAATATATACTTTATTTTAAGTTAAAATTCACTAAAATATTTTTCCAAAATTATTTCAATGTTTACTTTCTCTTACTCCTAGTATGCCCGCAAGGGGTATCTGTTGCATGCAGTTACTTGGGGAGTAGCGATCCGACAGGTTACCACAGCTCAATACTCCATGTACTTCGTCAGAACAGTACACAATACACTTAAACAACGTACACTCTACACTTTACAGACAAGGACAAACACAGTACACAAACTAGGGTCTCCGTCCCTAGTTGATTGGCGAAAGCCAAAAGAGAAGGAAGGGATTAGCTCAGTGGTAGCGCGCTGGACTAGCAACGAGGAGGTCCCGGGTTCGAATCCAGCATGCTGCCCTTAGATTTTCATTTCCTAGGAGCCTCTACGAAAACGCTGCAGAGAATGGACTGATTGCCAACGCTCAAAAAACCAAGTATATGGTGACTACGAGAAGAGCCAGGCAATTTAGAGAGCTACAAGTTGGACAACACCGTTTCGAAGGAGTGAGGGAATTCAAATATTTGGGAGCTACCCTTACATCCAAGAACGAGGTGAGCCACGATGTTAAGAGCAGAATAGCAGCTGGGAATAGATGCCTGGGCATGCTAAGACAAACGCTCCGGAACAAAAACTTATCCAAGCAGTCCAAAGCGGTCATTTATAAAAAGATTATTAGACCGGTTGTTATGTATGGCTCGGAGACTTGGGCGCTGACGGTGGCTGATGAAAATAGGCTAAATTGCTGGGAAAGGAAGGTCCTTAGAACTATCTACGGACCTGCAATTGACAATGGAGTCTTCAGATATAGAAGGAACATCGAGCTAAAGGAGCTTTATAAGGATGTAGACCTGGTGACCGCTATTAAAGTCGGAAGATTGAGATGGCTGGGGCACCTAGAAAGAATGGACCGTGGTAGAGGCCCACGCAAAGCTTTTGGAGGACTTCCTGGGGGGCAAAAGACCGCGGGGTAGACCGCGACTCCGTTGGCTACAAGATGTGGAGGATAACTACAAAAAATGCAGGTTCACCAGTGGAGAAGAAAGGCAGTAGATCGAGAGGGCTGGGCTAATCTGCTTAAGGAGGCCAAGGTCCTACAAGGGCCGTAGTGCCAAAGGAAGAAGAAGAAGAAGAAGGAGCCTCTACATCTCACTGTCCGGTGATGGGCAGTGTTGTCTGCAGCTAAAGAGCACTGCTGGAGGCCGGCTGTGCATTGGAGAAGGCTCTGGGGGGGGGGGCACAATAGATCTTTCAGGTCGCAGTGCAATAATCTCCTACAACAATCTACTCCTAGTAAGAGGAAGTATTGTAATCGTGTCAAATTTTCGATATCGAGTTTTTACCGGAAATATCCGTTTTGAGGTCCCCTGAGTTCAAAAAAGTGGTTTTTAAAAAATTGTGTGTGGGTGTGTGTGTGTGTGTGTGTATGTGAACAGCATAGCTCAAAAACCAAAAACCGCACAAAGTTCAAACTTAATATTCTGTTTACGTATCATCATGGCATCTGACAGTAGGTTATCTGTCAAAGTTCCTCAACTGAAAGTACCACTTTACTAGTTGTTTTTTTTTACTATTTTACGATTTTCTCAAAAATGGCTCCAAGATTTTCTTCAAACTTACTATATCAATTACACATACAAAGATCTTTTATTTGAAATATTTCCGTAAAGACTCATTTAAGGGCACTTTTAGGGGAGGGGTGGATTTATGTTTTTCTCTAAAGGGCTATCAGCCAAACAAAAAATAATTAGAAATAAATAGATGGCCAAAATTCCGAGTTTCAAGAAAATTTGCAAACCGGAAGTGCGCTTTTACTGGACAATTTTTTTTCAGTTTTCGACGAATTTCATTAAATTTAGTACACTAACTATAAAATTTGTCAATTATAATATTGGGAACTGGAGTAAGAGAAAGTTGTGTCAGAGTTTCACACCAGATTTTTTAAAAAGACTTCTACATACTCAAAGAGGACCTCATTATACATCATTACTGACGAAAGCTAAATAAAAAATCTAATCCAAACAAGAAACTTCGAGTACCCAAAATGAAACATGCAAATTGAACTTTTTATGCTGTTTCAATCAGACTGACACACATATACAATTTCACACACAAGAGAGAGAGAGTGTGAGAACTTGTAAAAGTTCGAAAATCTGACCGGGACACAACACTTCAGAGTAGACACAACTCTGTCAATTTTCTTAAAATCATCTTTCAATTCTTTCCATCTCAACATTCACGCTATTTGTCTATTACTTTGGAATGGAAAAATAAAATGATTTCTAAAAATAGTAATAATATTAAAAAGAAAAGTTACTGATGTTTTTGGTGTTCGTTACGACCGTTGTATTCAATGTTGAAAATGGATTTTGAGGTTCGGTCAAACAAAAGAACTCTTTTTTAAATTTCTACCGACGTTTCGGCAAATTTATTGCCTTCTTCAGGGTCTGTACAGCACCCTGAAGACACCAAAAACCTATCCCTCAGCTATAACAATCTCCTGGAATTTCCAAAACAACATACAGACTAAGACACGGTTTTCCCATCCCCTCTCCTAGCCCTTTATAAACCTTGACCCATCCAATGTCCGTAACACTTGGTGATGATATGTCACAGGTTATACTAGATTATTAATTACTACTGGAATTCTCACTAAAAATTTTTGTAAGTACATTTCCTAAGTTATTTTCATACTGTACTCATATATGCCACACATATATATATATATACATTTTATTTATATTTTTTTATTTTATGTTTATTTTTTTATTAGTATTAATTAATAGTTGCGATTTAGTTTAATATTGATCTGTCTACAATAATTTAAAATAAATTTAATTGTACTCTATATATATCATATTTTGTACTTAGTTTATTTTATATTGTTTAGTTTAAAATTTTTATTCTGGAAATATTTAGTTTAAGTTCATATTTTCTGTTGGTCCTATTTTTGATATGTATTTCAACCTTTGTACAGACCCTGAAGAAGGCAATAAATTTGCCGAAACGTCGGTAGAAATTTAAAAAAGAGTTCTTTTGTTTGACCGAACCTCAAAATCCATTTTCAACATAAAAGTTACTGTTAACAAATTCTAGGCAAAAAAAAAAGAAGTTTAGTCGTCAAGAATTATCAAACATTAAAAATGGTATTCAATTTTTTTTTTTATCTCTAAATTTTATTTTAATTACAATTTTAATCTAGAAAGAGATTGGCAGAAGAGAAATGCAACGAAGCAAAAATGGTGTGATAAGAAATTCCAAGCTATTTCCTTGTTTCCCATTATCATGTCTTCTAACAAACAGCGTATCTTCTTCATAACATTCTGCGTACACTTGAGAGCATATTAATATGCCAGCATACCAAACAAATATCTCCTTTGTTGGATAAATAAAAAGTAGATATAATTTTTACTTTCTCCCAAGTAAGAGAGATAATATTAAAATTAGTAATCAGAAAGGATTACTCCCTTGTTCACTTTGGTATCCGTGTTAATTGGGATTTATTTTAAAACATGTTCCTGTTTTCGCCTATAAACGCCAAATGTTGGGCTAATTAGAGTAGTGGAAGAAAGAAATGCAAAAAATAATAGTTTTGAAAAATAGTTTAGTGAATTTTGACAATATTTAAGTGAAGCAGTTTTGGAAAATAAATAGTGAATTTACCTTCAAAAAGAGTGTATTTAGAGTCAGGTAATGAAATATATGGTCATTGCCATTAAAGAAACTGTAGTGGAATCGTTTATTGTGATTCCTATGGTATGTAGTAGATGTCTTGAAGGGGGCGGAAGTTAGTTTAGAGATTTTTGGAAGTTAATGCTCGAATTATTAACACGGAATTTATAAAAATAGACTGTATTTGTACAATAATTTAAACGTGAGTAATGGTAACTATTAACAAGAAATACTTAGAAATAAATAGGAGATAAATAACTAATAATTTAGAATGATTAAAATAAATGAACTAAGATGCACAACTAAGGAAATAAGTATAAATAAAAACTGTATAGGGACGCGGAAACTGCTGCTCGTATAATAATCTTGAAGATGTACTGAAGTATAATCATATAATCATCCCCTCTTCCAATGGGGCGAAGTTTATATATTAGTGTTAGCAACACTCACACCAAGACATCTGTCCTAGTGTGCGTGCGACCTTGGTTATTTCGGTGACCAGTGATTTAGGTCAGTGGCCAGCCTTAGCGGTTGCTTGCTTTGATGTAAAGTATTGACCCTTGGTTTTGTTTGTTTGGCCGCGGCCTTGTCTTGAAGACAGCAGCCGGCTAGGCCACTAGTTATAAATTATTCTTTCTTTGTTATGTGTTGTGAAGGTTTGACATTGCTATGACCCTGCCATGTCATTACAAAACAAAGGCACAAGAATCCGTTAGGTCAACTCTTTTGTAAGAGAAAATCCCCCCTCCCCCCGCTAGAGTAGGGCATTCTTGGAACAGTCTGCATTCTGCCTTCAAAGCCAGAAGACTTGCTTCAGGAATCGCTCTCTTAAACTCATGCCAGTGATAGAGATTTGCCTTTATTCTAGATCATTTATTAAGAGACAGTTTGTTGTAGACACCGAAGCAGAACACTTGTTTTTCGCTCTCTTAGCATCAATGCATAATAATAAGTTAATCATTCTTTTGCAAATAACTTGTAGTTATTATTTTAATAGAATATATTTATTGTTAGCAGTGGTGACTACTTTCTTAATACTAATACTTCTCTCTTAAACATATATACTTACAAGCCCTTTTACTAAACCGCTCGAGCTAAACACTAACCACTACTCTACAACACATCACACCAAAAACATTTCAATAACATTACGTTTGTTCACTTGTGAGAAAAAGTTACGACTCTTTTTACTTTTTCTTACTTAAAAGTATAAACATCACTCACTACTTTTGATGTAATAATTGTCATGGTTACAGAAAATAGTATAATTATACTGGTACTTTGAAAGAAAGCTTCCATTTCCTAAAGTAATCGAAAATTTGTTACGATCGTAATATTTCCGGAGGAAGTAAAAAAGAGAGAGAGCCACGTGAATATTTCACACAAGTAAAAAACTATTAAAGAAATGTGGCAATAAATATTTTAGTAGGTTATTATAAATACTTGTCTTTTATATTTAATTTCTTGATCCTTGTAATGAGATCCGAATCATTAAAGAGTCACAGGGATCCGAAGAGTGGAGAAGCACACATTAAATGAATCAAAAGTTAGTTACTTTCCACCTAGGCCAGAACTAGGAAGGGACAGTTGGATTTATATAAATGTGAGTGACAGCTAAAGAGTTCAAGACAGTTTACAACAGGCATCCAGTTAGCAACCTATATACTACCTTGTTATTATTCAGCCAGTCTGTCTCTTTATATTTCTCTCGCTACATAACTTGTATTTTACTGTAAAGTCCTTGCAGTTTATGTGTTCTATTCGTTATTTCACAGTGTTCAGCATATCATCCAGTTTATTTCTCTAAAAATCGGTTCTATATAATTCTCTCTCCTTCTCACATCCATTATATCCTCATGCAATAGGATCTGAAGAATGGGCCCTAAAGCAGAGAGAGAGAGACACAAACACATAAAATTGAGAATCTTACTCGCTACTTAGGCCAGTCTAGGGTGGGAGGCTCTGCATATATACAGAGCTGCGCTAGCCCTAGAAGGGCGTCTTTAGAACAGTTTATACACCAGTTACAACGCATCAGCAACCAATTATTACCTTTCTCCTTATTCAGTCTAAGTCTCTCGCTACCTGATTTCCTATTATAATAACAAGAGAGAATTACATCAGCAAGAGAGAGCAGACAGTCGAGAGAAATAAGAGAGAGAAAACAGGCCCTCTCTGATGCTCTCTGACTTAAGCCGGCTAGAGTGGGAGAACCTGTATCTAAGCCAGTGAGAATCTATCTAAGGATTCGCTTATATATCTATACAGCTATCTATCGGATTCAACTATACATCATCACATCGTGACATAACTCTACTCTAACCCCTTATTCTATAAAAGCATTACAAGTCCAGTGCAGTTTGTGTAAACTTATAGCTATATTATAACAGTGTCTTCATATCTCGTCTAATTAATCAATCCCAATTATCTCTCCTCATCAACTCCATGATACTATTTACGTTTAAAGTCCTGACAGTTTAATGTCTCTATTTTATTATACAATGTTCACAATTCATATATTCCAGCTTATTTCACAAAATAAGCCTTTCCTTACAAATTTCACTCCTTTTAAAAAAAATCTATGAAACTCGTAATGTTAATTATTCATTTTAAAAATTAAAAAAAAGAAAAGAAAGACAAAATTACTTTCTTTTACAAAGATGCATTCAGTAGTTAAGAAAAAAAAAACCAGTCTACATTCTTCACTTATATTTTAAAAGTCTGTTTCAATAAAACTGTATGTAAAAATCAATAAGAAATTGTTAATGTAAAACACAACAGAAGCTTTTTGTAAAAGACAATAAAAAATTACCTTTCTAGATGTTGTATAAAAGTATAACAGAAGATGAGGTGATAAAAAAATAAAAAAAATGAAAATAAATAACTGTTGGTAGAATTTAACACACACACACACACACACACACGCGCACACACACACACACACAAAAGACACATAGTAGAATACACTGTTGTTTAATAAGTACTACTCCAGATAGATATACCTCGCTCTGTTCTTTTTTATAATCCATTTTCCTTTGTTAACATTTTTAAATAGAATGAAGATTAAAAATGCAATATCTTACTCATTTATTCCTTTTTTGGTCAAGTTTTTATAAGAAAGAGTGAAAAATACGTATAATGATTATTTTTTTGTGTCTTGTGTAATGGAAATCCAAGGTCTGCGTGAGAAACAAAAAAAAAAAAAAAAAAAAAATTACAATGTAAACTATCTTTTTTTCAATGGTTTGAATTTTTTAAATGAATTATTCTTAGTGAATGAATGTATTCTTGAAGCTGAAGAATAAAAAAAAAATAACAAAACTGTAAGACACAAAAAACAAGATTTTTTTTTGTTTTGTTTGTTTTGTTTAAGTTTTCATTATTATCTCGGTAGATTCATTCACCACCAACGCTTCTTTCAGGATTGTGAAAAAAAAAAGAAAAAGAAAGAGGTGAAGTGGGCAAAAAAAAAACAGTGGGAGAAAACCAACGGGCTTTAGAAAAATATATTTAAAGAAAAAAAAAAAACGGTAAAAAAATGTTGGAAACAAATTAAGGGTAAGGCATTTTAAATAAACTGTACTGTACTGGCCAATCCTATTGGCCCCCATACTTATTTTTATAAAAAAAACTTTATTTTTATATTATCTTTATTTTTAACTATATAAATGAAATAATCCAATTATATTCCAAAAGATATATATATATATTTTTTTTTTTATCGAATATGTAAATTTATTTATAAAAAGAAAATATAAAGATAAGATTTTGAAGAAATAAAATTTTAAGATATGTTTACTAAACTTTCAACTTACGTACTATACTTTATTCCCTAAGAATCTTTATTCAATTTATAGAAGAAATTCTTATTTATTTATTTAATTTCAATGTTACATATCGTTGGCTTTTTCAGCAAAGAGTTAACAATTTATAAAATTAATTAATTTTTACATTTTAGTTTTTATATTTATGTTTACAATTTATAAAATACCTACTGAGGGAAAATTAGTAAAAAAAAAAAACAAAAAAAAATAAATTCTAAACTAGATCTTTCATAGAAATAATTAGCCAATTACAGTGTAGAAGTAAAGGTATCAAATGTGGGAATGGTCAGTTGACAATTCGAAATTTCTGATTGGCCTATATATACGCGCGCCACATTTGACACTTTCATTTCTGAACTGTGATTGGTTAATTATTTATAGCTAATTATTTCTAGGAAAAATATACTTTAGAATTATTATTTTTTTTTTTACTAATTTTTCCTTCGTAGGTATTTCATAAATATTATTAAATTGTGTAATAAATTTTTTTTTAAAAATAAAATGCAAAAAATCAAGTGATTTCTAACATAATATTTACAATAGTATATTTAATAAATTAAACTATAAAGAAAAAAATTTAGAACTTTTATTCTATTATTAAAAAAACAAAAAAAACAACCAGAATTAACCAGAAATGCAAAATAGGAAGAAATATAATCCGCCATTTTGTATTTGGCCGTTTATACTAATGGAACAGAATAAAACTAATGTTAAACAAACTATAATTCTATTATAATAATAAGAAAACCTGATGTAAAACAATCGCACGACTGTCTGTCGGAATGGCAAATTTTCTGCCCACTTTCAATTCTTATTGGTGTTTAAAAGCCTTCGGCATATATTATGTTCACTATTCTCTTTGGTGTTGAGGTGTTACTATTTATTTTTCCTAAAATATATATAAGTTAAAGTTGGCATGTTTTGAAGATTTTTTTTAACATTTCTTATTTTTATGCTTTAGATTAGATTCTTTGGGGGAATTCGCTCTTCAGCCTGCGCCACCGCGACCCCCATGGGTCTATGTGGCACCCCCTAAGTTGGAGATCCTACCCCCGTTCTGTCCTTCATCGAACTGTGGAGTCTGGAGAGACTCCCCAGTGGTCAATTAGAGCACCTACCATCAGAGCACCCTCTCGGGCCCTGTCTGCCTTAATAGACTTAATAGACACGAGAGGGGCACCTGGCTTGCAGGCACCAGCTTTTCTTCTCCCGAAGAGGCGGTACCGCAGCCATACTAGCTCCTCGCACTGACATAGCACGTGCAGTGCTGTTTCCTCTTCTTCCTGACAAAACCTACACATGCGATTCATGTGCTTATTAAGTTTGCAATGGCCAGTGAGAACGCCAACCGCCACCCTTATAGCCACCCGGCCTGGTTGGAATAATTCTGCAGTTAACCTGGGCGAGTAGCTATAAATAAACGTTTTCGCCTGCCACTGGCCTAGAGGGTTTTAACCCACCATTCTCTTGATCGGTCGTGCATCCATGTCCTAGTGGATGCACTCCTGAGGCATCTTGAGACACTACAGAACGGTTCCGGCCCATTTTTATGCCTTGATAAAGACAATATATGTGTCGAAACGGAGGCAAAAATTTAAGGTTTTTTATTTAAAAAAAAAAAAAAAAAGACCGAATCCTTCTATCCTTATACATCATTTAAGAACGATCGAGAAGAATCTTCCGTTAATAAGAATTTAATGTTGGGTTAAAATTCCGAGTTTAAAGAAAATTGGTTTGCTGAAAGCACATCTTTTAAATTACGTATTACGAATGTAAACATCATGTATGTGAAATTTGTAAAACAATGTAATATCCGTATAAATTAAAACTACATCAAAACTATGTAAACTGCAGTAAGAGTAAGTATGAGTGTTTCACGCCAGATTTTTGTATATATGTATTGTAATGACATGGAAAGTCATTGCAATGTCAAAGTGGTTCCAGCCAACTGCTATCTTCACAAAGGATGGCAGTAATAAAAGAATAATTTATAACCAGCGACCTAGCAGGCCGCCGTCTTCAAGACAATGCCGGCCAAACAAACAACAAAGCCCTTTTCAATACTTTACATCAAAAGCAAGCACCGATAAGGTTGGCCACTGACCTAAATAAGGTCACCAAACTACGAAGGTCGCACAATAGGACAGATGTCTTGGTGTGAGTGTGGCCAACACCAATATATAAACTCTATCATATACAACGAGAGGATTATTATATCTTATACGAGATACGAGCACGTGCATATATACGAGCAGCAGTTTACGCGACTATACACAGTTTCATTTAAACTTATTATCTTTTAGTAGTGCATCTTAGTTCGTTTATTTTATCATTTTAATTTATTAGTTATTTATCTTTTATTTATTCCTAAGTATTTTGCTAGTTATTAGTTACCATTTATACGTTAAAATTATTGTTAAAATACAGTTTATTTTTATAAAATCCGTATTAATAATTCGATGCACTAACTTTCCAAAATCTCTCAACTAACTTCCGCCCTCTTCAAGACATCTACTACATCAGGAATCACATCAAACGATTCCATTACAGTATGTATGTGCTATAGGGTTTTTGCCGACACCCTTTTGTCATATCCCACAGTGATTCATATGTGTATATACACACACACACACAAACAATCAATTTCGAAAACTTTAACAAGATCACATACTTCCTTTTACAAGGAGTAAATTCAAAGTAATAAGAATAGTTTACTTTATATAATTGGATGTGCTAGTTAGTGAAGGAATGTAAATATATTGATTATTTAAAAAAAACTTTGTTTCGTTTAATTAAAAAAAAAAATAATAATAATAAAAAAATAAATAAATACCAGAGTTCATTAATTCAGCCAAGACTCTCTTAATACTTTTACCACTTTTTTTTCCCCCAATTAAACATTTATCTACCTTGTTCACTCGTATATTACCCAATTTTTATGGTACCTACTAAATTTTTTTCATGCTTTAATGAAAGTAATAAATAAATTGTTTTAATTCCCTGCATTTCCTAAAAACATGGTTCTAATGATTTTTCTTTAATTTTTTTGCATATTACTTTCACAAAATATAAACAGGCATAGTATTTATATTTCAAGTATTTTTCTAGGGAAAGTGAATTTTCCATTTTCTAGATTAGCTGCAAAATACGGTTCCATAAAGTGTAAAATATTAAAGTATTATATGAATCTCAGGTATTGCATAGAATGCCTGAAACTACGGCACAGAGGCTATTTCAGGCAAAGTGAGAAATATCCTTTTTATTTCAAACTTGGGCTAGGTATTCTGTATATTGCCTAGCCATTCTATAAAATATCTACGACGTCTTAGGCAAAGTATGGAATGACTTAAAAACTATATATGGTGTGATGTGATGGCAAGAAGAAGACAGAAGATATAATTTTTAAATAAATCTAAATATTATAACTAGTGGTTGAAAAATGGAAAAGGATCCAGCCAGCCGCTATCTGCAGGTCAAGAATCGCGGCAAAACCCTTTCAAACAGGGGTCAATGTACAGTCAAGAGAACCGCTGCAAAACCCTTTTTGTATATCCTTCATACAAGGGTCAATGTACACTCAAGAGGCTACCTGGCCACCATCTGTTAACAAAGCGTCGCCACCCCGGCCAAAACCGCCTTTGTTAACTACCGACCTCCCCCAGGGTCAATATACTACGAGAGATGTCTTAGTGTGGCACTTACACATCAGCCGATGTGTGAGTGATGCAAATATAAACGACGCCCCACTGGAGTTCCAGTTCAGTTAAGTTCGAGTTATCAATCAGTTAAGTGCCAGTACGAAAGAAGTTCACATCAGTTCCAGATCAGAAGCACCATCACACATCGCAAGCGCGTCCCTATTTAAGATTTTAACACTACTACTTTAATATTTTATATTCATTTCATAATTCATATATTCATTTACAATTGTGCATCTTAGTTTTTCTGTTTCAATACACGTTAAATTATTTGTTAAAATATAGTTTATTTTCATAAAAATAAATACCAATTCTCTAATCTCTCTAACTAACAACACTTACTCCTCACTTCGACTTCCGGTATCCATAAAACGATACCAACACAATGACCATATATAATTATGGCTAGTTACTGCTACTAAATTTTATCGAAGGAATGCTACTATTTGTGGCCTTTTGCAACATTATTAGTAATCAGATATCAAATTATATTTTCTTTCAAGATTTCTATAAATTCTTTGATATAAATAATATTAATGAATGCAACTACTTGGTGGCTCTTTAAGTGGTTTTGTTAGTTTCTTTCAATTAGAAAATAAGTTAAATTTCCTACTTCATTTCCATTAACATAATTTTTAACTTAAACCGGCTTATTTTTTTATCCTCTCGCGTATTTTTTAAAATATTCTTCTCGACCCCATCCACCTTGCCCACTCGGCCGCACGTCCTCTCCTCCCTTCCACTGCTGCTGTTGCGGCCATGTAAGTGAAAGTAACCAAGGAGGGAGAAAACCAAGAGGGACCCAAAACAAACCGCTCCGAGGATACTATTGTAACGTTTTTCCTTCTAAACTAGCTACTGCAACCAGTTTCAAGTGGGTTCGTGTGGATAAAATACTCTAAACTTCAATAAGACAAACACCAATTTATTGTTTTACACAATAAATCATAAATACATCACTTAATAATATCACTTTTTATACTTTCCACAAACGTACACTTCGTCAGTAACTAGAAAAACTCTCCTAGACTGACTGTGGTCCCACTATTTATAACGGTGGAGAAGGGACTAGAATCTTCTCGATTCTTCTAAAAAGAGCTAGAGCACGCCGTCAGCGCTTCCTAGCGGCCACTAGGAGAACTTGAGGTACCTCATTTCTTTTCTAGGTGGCTGCGTTACACTATGTTCCTCAGTTTCTGAACATTCTCGGTTCCGCTGAATGCTAAAAACTTAACCAGTATTGTAAACAAACTATGCCACAGGTGTCCCTCTGTATGTAATCATTGGCTTTGTTGGTGTTTCCTTCGCTCAAAGGTATATTTACAGTAGACAAGTGACAAAACATCGAAAGGACGGATTCGATGGGATGCACATTTATGAAATCGACATACAACATTCTCAGGCAGCGAGGTGAGACGACATCGCTCTATCGCTTCAAGCAAGCCAGACTACACTCTAACTCGCGCTATTGCAATCTGCGCGAGCTCCGCCAAATAGCGAGGTGGGGGAAGAGGGAGCAATTTTGCGATCTACCAGGCCTGCTTATTTACCTGGGAGTTCAAGGGGCTTAAAGAAATACAGATGATGGGAATTTATGATTTAAGAAGATGTGTTTGGTCAGATTCACATATATTTTTTAAAATTATACAAACTGAGAGCACAAAAATGCTTAATATTTCAAGTCTGAACACATAACCTCACGACAATGATGTAATCGCTCTAGCTGTACAGGGAAGATTACTTTGCTGCTTCGCCATAGGCATTCAATAGAATGCCTAGGCAAAATATGAAATTTGGATGAATTCTCCATAATGCCTAACGTCTTCCGGTAATGTATGAAATGCCTAGGCACACACAATGCCTGATTTCATACTTTCCTTGTAACATATACATATATATAAAGTGTAAAATGTTAAAGCTAACATTAACATGATCCTTGTTGCTAGGATCCCAAGGTTAAAGAAAGTCTTTTTATTAACAAGTGTGTCTTTACCGAATAGTTTTGACTATTTTGGACTTTTCTCGAATAAAGACTACAACAGATTTACTTAAAAAAAAAAAAAAAAAATGAAAGTTATCAGCAGATATATAAATGTATCTCTATGATTTGAAAACTTTTATTCTGGAAGATTTGAGTTTGGCTTATCTTTTCAGCATCTTGCTGGGAACTGACAGAAGCACTACATGTCACGCTAGAATGTAGTCACGTTCATCTAGATCAGGGGTTCCCAATCCTCTTATAGCGCATGCGCAAGCGAGGTTAATTAGAATAGTGGTGGGCGCAAGCCTGATTTAAAAAAAAACTAAGTATTATGTACATTTATTATAAATAAACAATTTTTACTAAATTATTTCAAGTGATTACAATATTAATTTATTTACATTTACTGTAAAGACATTTGCAAAAAAAAACTTTGAAGGAAAACCCATAAAGTTACAAATAAAAGATAAAATATCGTAGTAAAAACAGATAAAATAAAAACAAGAGTAAACTTAAGTAAAAAAAAAAAAGTAATTAAAATTAAATTGGATTACATAACAAAATGGTAATAAAAAAGTACAAAATAAAACAATGAGAGGAAAATATAAGGAAAGGAAAACGGAAGATTTAGCAAAACACACAAGATGTATCTTAAAGATAAGATTCTGATTAAAATGTTATCTGTCAAAAAAAAATTAAAAATAACTAAGTATTAATTAGTGCGATCTCTTGACGTAGTATTTCACTGGCTAATTTCTCACAGTTGGGTTTATATAAGATGATAATTCCCATCGTAAACAATCATTAGATTGATTTTTGATTTTATTCCGTTCATGGTTGCAAAATAAAGATTCGCAAAAATTTATGTAATCAATTAATTTTATAATTTTGTTTAGCTGTATAGTGGGGAGACGATAGCATAGTTGATGGAATTGTGATTTAAAGATCAAGCCTAGTGTAAAACTACTAAATTTCAATTGGTATTTATAGGGTATAGTTAGGAGAGACAACGCACATTTTAAAGGTATGCCCAGTATTAAAATACAGGAGATATATTAAAGACGTAATTCTTATAAAACATATATGTCAACTACTATTATCTACAAAAAAAATGTTATTTTTCGAAATAAAGACATTCTCATTTATTCCAGAAACAAAATACAAGTACACTACACTTGGCCGTCTCTCCTACTATGGTACGATAGATGACGCACTACGGTAGGAGACCTCTCCTCTGTAAAGGAAACATGGCTGATCGACATGAAACTTGGTAAACACTATGGCTACGAGTCTAACTTTAATTGCAGCGTGGAAATCTTTCATTTCAATTGCAATTAATATAGGATATGCAAATTTACTAATGCATTATGAAAATTCAGATCTTCACCAGATATAGCTGATGCGTATAATGTTCGTAGAACACAAAAGTGCACACAAAATAACTGAAGAATTTTGCAATGTGTTCGCTTCTGATCTCGCTACCCTTTGACTAACTTACTTGACGCCATGTGGTGTGGCTAACAAGAGATGTAAAGACTGTGTCTAGTTCCCTATCACCGTCATCATTCCCAACTTTTCCCTAAGTCGCGGCCCCTTTGAGGGATTAACTTTGTCTCGCTATTTCAAAATTATTTCATCGCCCGCATATTTCCCACGCCTTCCCGCCCTTTTACCTCCCTCTTAGGGGTGGGATTGGCAGCGCCTTTTATCTTTCCTGATTCCCGCTTTTCGATTATTTTTTCCCACACTCTTAAACCGTTCTCCTTCTATAGAATCACTTCACTTACCGTCTAGCTCTCGCCAACACAAGTTCGTCTTTTACCGCTCCTTCTTCTGTGACGAGTTCTGTGCGTATCTCTGTGTTTAACGTTTATATTTTTTGCCTTCTGCATTTCGCCTTGCAATTGGTTATACGCGCCTTGTGAATTGTCTGGCATTTTATTCGCGCCTTCGCCGTGCGTCTCCACTCTGCATCATCAACCTACGTTTCTACCATCCGCGCCCAGATTGTTGCGCCATCATTCGCCGACTATACAGCAGCAATCAACACCGCTGTCAAACACTCTTATCTCTCTTCTTCTACGACCCCCTCCCTTATCTCCTTATTCCTCTGCCCCCTCACTCCTCTACACACTCACACACATACACGTACACGCCACACCTTCCCCGACCGTTCACCTACCGCCTCAGCTTCGCCGCTTGCGCATTCAGCATCACCACTCTCAAGGTAAGTCGAAGCTTCTTCCTCTGCATCTCCTTTTTTAGTTAATTTTATTTATTGTTTATTTTTTTGTATTTCACTTCCTGGCGCACGTTCGCCGCCTCGCCTTGGGTGTCTGCCGCGCAGACACTAAATATTATACATAACTATTAAAACATAGTTTATGTATTTGAATTACTATCGAAGAACTATTCAACTATCCATATTTTTTTCTTCTTTTTTTTAACACTTTGTAACGGGCACAGGATTGGAAAACTCTGATCTAGATCATAATGTCTTAAAAATTGACAATATTTCTGTCCAATTTATTACGTAATTAAACATTTATAAATACTTCAGGTGGAAAAAAGTTTGTAAATTAGAAAAGTGTACTGACTGCAATAAAAATTAAAAAAAAAAAAAGCAAAAAGAAGCCATAAGAATCTCATAATAGATTTTTACTTTCTCTTATTACTCCTCATGTAAGGTGGGGGGTGTATTATGCGATAGTGCCAAATTCACTGGAAATATATGTTTTGAGTTATCCTGAATACAAGAATAAAAGGCTTTTAGCGAATGGTCTTAATATAGTCATTAATATATTCCAAAGTCAGACATACCACTATCGATCTGACACGCAAGTATTGGTGATAATGCAACAACCCGAAAGATCGACTTCACTGCTTTTTTGCTTCAGTTTTTCATGGTTTTCACGATAACAGCTCCAACGATTTTTCGTTTTTCTTCAAACTTGTTGTGCTAACTGCACAATATCCACAAGTAGGAAGTAGGACTAAACATTTTTTCTTTTTCAGTTTTTTTAAAAATATTTTCTCAAAAATGGCTCGATTTTTTTTAAACTTCGTACACTGTCTACACATATAAATGCCTATCACTTTCGTTTAAACATATTGTCTAGAGGAGCGTTCTACGACATTAAAAGAAAAAAAAAAATGATCGCCAAACTTTTTTAAAAGATTTTTGAAGGGTTCTAGCTATAATGGAAGTGAGAAGGAAAGCGAATTAGAGGGAATAGATTTTAGAGAAATAAACTAGATGATATGCTGAACACTGTATAATGAATAGAACACACGAACTGCAAGAACTTTACAGAAGTTAAGTAGCGAGAGAAATATAAAGAGACAGACTGGCTGAGAAGGTTGTAAATAGATAGGTTGTTGACTGAAAACTGACGTATCAGCTGCAGCATAATAAAAGAGTGAAAATACAAAAATTTCTAAGCAAAATAATTACATTAAAAAGACCAGTTTTTAGAAATCTAAAATCAAGATAAAATACTGACAAAACAACCAAAGAACAAATGTATAATAAATATAAGAAAACTTTTGGCGATTCAACTTCCTGGGCAAACTACACGGTTGCTGACTGGATATGTAAACTGGTCCATAAACTGTCCTTATCTGTACTGCTGTCGTTCTATTTATGTGAATCGAACTATCCCTTCCTAGTCTGGCCTAGGTGGGAGGAATAACTAACTTTTGATTCATTTAAAGTATGCTTCTCCGCTCTTCGGGTCCTATGAATATTGTTTAATGATTCGGATCCCATTAAATAGCAAAGTGTACAACGTTAAGCATCCTACTTTTATGCACTTTTAATGGAAACGATTTCTCGAAAAAAAATTATTTTAGTGAATTGTGAAAATTAGTTGCGTTAAATTTGGTTTGTAAGACGTGTCTACTGGATTCTAATGTAATCACATCCTTCTTCGACCTGTCTAGTTCTGTTCTAATTCTACCCACTAATTCTGTAGGTACTTGTCACTCAACTATCTCTACATTTAATGTTAGGACAAACGAATAAAATTTGAACTGTAAACAAAAATTTATCATTTCATACTTAATTGCATATTGTCAGCAATAAAAGAATGTCGTCATATTTTTAATTTTTTTTTCCGCATTACATAATACACTATAATATAATTTTCACAGAAAATACTGAAGAGAAATAATACAGAATTTATAAATAATAGTAATAAAATAAATAGCATGAAATAAATTAATTAATTGATAAATATTGATATAAATGGTGCTAATTAGAATTGCTTCAATTAACTTGTACTAGCTTATTATTTCTTTTTATTTTATTTCAATTAATTTTATAAAATAATTAACCTAATTAATATGAAAATATAAAGTTTTTATTATGAAATTTGTAATAAATAAATAAATAACTTTTATATTATTTAACTATTAACAGTTGGAATGCAATTAAAGTAAAAACACTATTCTAAATTCAAACATTTTAAAAACAAATTAGTTAAAGTATTAGTATTATAAAACTCCATTTTCTGGAAATTATTATTATTTATTATTGAGATAAATGGGGATTTCCAATAAATATGTATTATATTCAATCCATTAATTTTAATTAAAATTAGATGCTATCAAGTGCAATAGAAAATAAGACTTTTTAGATAGATGTTATCTTGTAGTACGTCGTTTGGTTTAATGATGATAATATTTTCGATAGGATTTTTACTTTCTCTTACCCCCCCCCCCCCGAAGTATTGCGACCGTGCCAGAGTTTCGAAATTGAATGGTTTTAGCAAATGGTCTGTATGTGTGTGAAGGGTCAAGGCTTACCAGACGGCGATTTGGATTGAGGGACGTGTGGTCTCATTGAAGGTTGATGATTGGACTCAGGATAAGGGTCTTTCAATTAATTCCAGTAAGACCCAGATGATTTTATTTACTAACAGGAGGAAGATCGTAAGATTAAAACCTCCTAGGTTATTAGGAACTTCTGTTCAGATTTGCAAATCGGTGAAGTTTCTTGGGATGGTTCTTGACAGTTAATTAAATTGGTCGGAACATGTTAAGGCACAGCATCAAAAGACAATCATTTCCTTTTGGCAATGTCGAAGAATCGTAGGTAAAAAATTGGGGGATTACTCCCAAGATGATGTATTGGATTTATGGTATGGTTATTAAACCTAGGTTGTTATATGTGTCTGTGGTGTGGTGGCGTCGCATTGAGATAAGATCCGCTAGACTGCTGCTTGAGGGGATATTCAACGCTTGGCTTGTCTGGCAGTGACCGGTGCGATGCGGACCACGCCTCAGAGAATGAGGAGGTGGATAGGGTTGCCAAATTAGGCGCTCTCTTCCCTTCATTGGTCCCGAGCCTGCTGTTGGCGTGTCTTCTGGCACATATCTGTCAGGCTTCCAGACTTGGACAGTTTCACAGCATTCATCCTTATGGATGAGCTCAGCTAGTTTTCGGCAGTCCAAAATGCTCATCGGGGATCCGGACAAGGCCATTAATGAGACGTTGCTGTGTTTTTCACGGAGCTCTCTCAGGCATCTGGTTGGATCTCTTACTGAACATTGTGCTTTAAGGAGACATCTCTACATAATGGGGCTCATGCCGGATCCATTTGGTAGAGTCTGTGAGACAGAGGAAGAAACACTCATCCATCTTATGACTGATTGCCCGGGTTTTGAGGAAACTAGGTTCAGGACCTTTGGTCGGAATAGGATGTCTGTGGAAGAGCTTAGGCTATTTCCGTTTAAGGTTATTGTCGGATTTATCCGGACTGCGGTGAATCTTAGATGGTTAGATCCGGGTCTGGATTTTTGTTCTAGACCCGGTTTGTTGTTGTTTTTCTTGGGGTAGCTATATGGGCCCAGTGAGGCTTTGGATAGCGTAGGGTTTGGTTCCTCCCCACAAACAAATAATAAATAATAAAAATGTGTGTGAAGGGTCAAGGCTTACCAGACGGCGATTTTATGGGGGGGGGGGTGTGTGGTAAGCACGCCGCTAGTTCCCTCGCGACTTAGCTCCGGCCTTCGCTAACTAGGTCCGCTAGCAACCGTAGCTTCCCACTTTGTCTCATGATGCTGGGTCATCATCGACTTTGCCCTCAGAGGTATCGAACCCTGACTTCTCGCACCAAAGGTGAGTGCGCTAGCCACGAGACCCACGCGTGAGGACGCGGACACAATAATTTATTCAATTTATAGATTGTTGTGTGTGTGTGTGTGTACCAATATAAAAAAAAAACTCAAGCAAGTTTAAATCTTCGTATTCTGTCCAGGCATACATCGCATCTGACACGAAAGATTTCACAGGCAAAATCTATTAAATGAAAGTGCAGTTATTCGCGATTTTCTAGAAACTTCGTATACTATCTGTACTTATAATAAATGCCTTGTTTTTTTATTTGAAACATTTTCTAGGGAAAATTTTTTTTTTGGTGATTCTGGAGAAACACTAGCATTAAGCATTCTTCTAGAGTACCATTTCACTACAATATATGGTTCTACTTCCTAAAAACAACACAGATAAAGAGAAGACACATCTGTTTCAGAAAGCCGGAAGGCGATACGATTACGAACATTGATACTTTTTGAAAATTCGGATTATCTCTCTCTCCGTGAGATTGGCCCACACTGCTTGGCGTCTAACACATGATACCTCACAAAAGAAAGAAATTAACACATGATTTAATCATAGAGACAAGCAATTCTTTCAAGGTAAAATAATTTTTCCCCACAGTGATGCACCCTTGCTATGACATTCTTTTCATAATGTATACTGCCGACATTCCAACACAACTGAACACTCACATCTTTCCTACGCAGGTGACACAGCCATCGTTTCCCCCACATCCTGATCCTGTCCTAAGCACACGTAACATTCAACAACATTTGCAATTCCTAGAGAAGTGGTTTTGCAGATAGAGAATGAAGGTTAATATCAAAAAATATAACTTTCACTCTAAGGCGTAGCATTTATCCCCCAGTACATATGAACTACATCTTATTGCCATGCATTGATACAATTAAATATCTAAGACTCTACATACGAATAGACAAACGCCTGACTTGGAACTCATATACTACATACTAAAATACATACTCAGACGATATAGATGTAATGACATGGAAAGTCATACCAATGTCAAAGTGGTTCCAGCCAGCTGCTATCTTAACAAAGGATGGCAGTAAAAAAAGAGCAATTTATAACCAGCGACCAAGCAGGCCGCCGTCTTCAAGACAATGCCGGCCAAACAAACAACAAAGCCCTTTTCAATACTTTACATCAAAGCAAGCACCGATAAGGTTGGCCACTGACCTAAATAAGGTCAGCAAACTACGAAGGTCGCACATTAGGACAGATGTCTTGGTGTGAGTGTGGCCAACACCGACATATAAACTCTATCATATACAACGAGAGGATTATATATCAGGACGACCATACGAGCACATCTATATACACGAGCAGCAGTTTACGCGACTATATACAGTTCTTTTAAACTTATCATCTTTTAGTAGTGCATCTTAGTTCGTTTATTTTATCATTCTAATTTATTACTTATTTATCTTCTATTTATTCCTAAGTATTTTGCTAGTTATTAGTTACCATTTATACGTTAAAATTATTGTTAAAATACAGTTTATTTTTATAAAAATCCGTATTAATAATTCGAGCACTAACTTTCCAAATCTCTCAACTAACTTCCGCCCTCTTCAAGACATCTACTACATCAGGAATCACATCAAACGATTCCATTACATAGCCTATTCAATGGACAGACGCTCAAAAGTAACTTCAAATAACAAAGTACCTATCTACAATCTACTGTTAAAACCTATTTGGACTTACGGACTCCAGCTATGGGGTTCAACCAAGCATTCCAACACCCACCGCCTCCAAACTCTACAATCCAAAATACTTTGTTGTATAATCAATGCTCTGTTTTACATTTCTAGCCTGACAATCCATTCCGATCTCCAGATTCCATTTATAAGTGACCTTGTCCAAATACGATACCACAAATTTCACACCCGTCTCGCGCCCATCATCTACAATCCATTAATTTAATCAACTTTCCTCAGCATCCATTCCACGATAACCCTTCTCGACGACTGAGGCGACATTGGCCTCGTGATCTCTTATAAGTATGCGTATACGAAATAGTATGGAGTATCATCACCACTGGGTGATTTCTCCTTTACCGTCGTTGTTAGTCACCTCATTTTCTATTGCTGGTTTTATACAAGCGTACCAGCAGTCGTAAATTTTCAAATAAATGAAAAAATAAAAAAATAATTTTTTTTTAAAGAATACCAGAGAAAATTGGAAAATGGTAAAAAAAAATTTAAATAGGGAAATTAATGATAAAGGCAGGACATTGCCTTTGAATCAATGTAGAAAAAAGAAAAGAATGATAGATAGGTTAATCAAAGGAAAAAAAAAACGATTTCTTGAAGAGTGGTGAAGGTAACACTGGTACGGAAATTAAAGGATAAGGAAGTTAAGAGGTAGACTAAGACGAAGCTAGATAGATGAAGAAGCACAGAAGAGTTTAGAAAAGCAAAGGATTAAAGAGAGAGACTTGACAGGCTGACATGGAGAGGAGGGGGAAGAACATTATAAAGAAGGCCTTAAAAGTTAAGGTCCGGGAAAAATCATTACTTCAAGCAAAATGCCATTAAAAATAAAATAATAAACATGAAAATAGTTCAGTCAATTTAATGCATTAGTTATAGATAGTAACTCATCGTAAAAGAAGCTTTAATTTCTTATAATCTAATATAAATTAAACTGGATTTACTGCGCGTATAAATCCTAAATTGTAATAAACTCCTATTGGAATTCTTTTCGCAATAAACTTCAATTCTAGGAATATTTACTGACCAATTTAGTTTATTTCTATCAAAGAGCCGTCTATATAATTGGTACTTCAAACTAATTTATTTATAATACAGTGTCGTTTCACTCGTTTACGGATTAAGTAAGTGTACAATTTGTTTAATGCGACTTAATAATTTACGATGAACTTTATAAACTTATTAAGAGATAATTGTAAAAATCCAGTAATCTTTATAGTAATCTCCAGTAATCTGATCTTTACAACTTAATAACTTTGCTTACAAAGCTTCCGTACACATGTGTCACCCCGGCTATTGAATGTTCTCTACCTATATAGTGCTTGTTACTTTCCTCTTACTTCCTGGTAAGTAGAGGAAGTATTGCAATCGTGTCAGATTTTCGAATGTTGAGTATTCACCGGAAATAATGTTTTCGGGGACCCCTGTTTACGAAACATTCACACAACTTATCTGTAACTTATTAAAAAGAATTATAGCCACCGGCTTTTCTACCCGCTGCTTGGACTATTGTTTTAACTCAGGTGTAAAGGTGGTGAACCCACCTTTTTCATCCATCGTAACACATCGGCGCAAAAAATCGGTTGGATTCTTCTTAAAACAGCACAAACATTGCTGAGGATAAACTCCAATCCAATTTTTGTTTATGATCAGCATTTAATAAATGCGGCACCCATTTTGCACAAAGCTTTTTTCATACTGAGTTCTCCGTGTGAAAAAGTGTGCCCGTAACCCTTTCTTCTAAAATGTGCCTACAGCTTTAGCTATTTCATACACACCATTAATCGTCAGACCATCTAGAACCATATTTGTGTATAATCTTCTTGATATTTTCTTTCAGTGGTTGTAGTTTTTGGCCGTCCTTCATCTTGAATCTATGTAAGACCATGTTTAAACACAGTTGCCCATTTTTTTTTTTTTTTACTGTTGATAATAAAGGTGCAGACTTCTTATACACTTTCAGCACCCATAAACGGAAAATTTTATGAGGAACGGTATTCAAGTATAAATTCATTTTGTCCCAAAAATATACAACACGCTTACTTTATTAAACAGCCATATAAAGCAAAATATTTGTCTGATCAAATTTTACATTTGGTAATTAATTATGCAACAAGTGTGCCACCTATGGGCTAGGCCGAGTACTTCTATAGCTATTAGCGTCGATACTATTTAACGCTATCTTCTGGACTACAATGTAACTATATTGAAATGACTACCTACGCTCCCCCCCACCCTTCTATATTTATTTTTCTATTTTAAAGCAAATTCGTCAATTTTATAATTGAATTAACAATAAATTAAGTATGAGAAGTCGTATAAGTATTCCACACCAGATTTTTTTTGCATTTTTTCATAAGGAACATTAAATTTATCAATCGTTGAATATTTGATTTAATAAAGTAAAGAAGAAATTCTTCTTTATATTAGAAGTATTTCCAGGTATGGTATGTACTATATATATATATATATATAAATAAAGGAATAAATAAATGTTCACATTAAGAGTTCCACAAAGGTGGAATTTATTAAATGAATCTGAACATGCTCTTTTTGTTTGGGAAAAAAAGTTAGTATGAGCACACAAATATATATATATACTGACATACAGACACACACACAAAGAAAGAATCAACACAAGTTTAGTCATGTTTAGGTTCAACAAAAGGAAGAAGTAAAAAAGAGTAATGCTGGTCAAGTGATGCTAACCGGAAGAAGGGTTCTCCATTCCATTCTCTTCTCATACAATAAACGAAAAAAATAGAAGCTCTTATGATGGTATTTCTTTCTTTGTCTCCTTCCAAGAGTTTCTATTCAACATAACAGCCAGATATAGAAGAAGAAAGGAGTGAGAGAATAAGAGAAATCTTCAATTTGTGCTTTTTCACTAAATTCTTTATATTATTATACAATAACTTGGGTCGTGATGACCCCCCCCCCCCACAACATTATAATATCTAATGTTAGTTTACAATTTTCTTTTAAGTAATTATCATAATAGTATTAATAATAAGTAATTAACCTAAGTGGCTTTAAAATTATTATTCAATTATATTTCTACTAATATGGAGAAATCCTAAGATCTAGTTTATAATTCTTAACCAGGATGCATGGTGAAATTGATAAAGTTAGATTTACGTCTGGAATATTATGCGTCGCATCATGATCCTTTTTACTGGGGGAAGGGATTAGCTCAGTGGTAATGTGCTGGACTAGCAACGCGGGGACCCGGGTTCGCGTCCAGCTGCTGCTCTTAGATTTTTTTTCTTTCTAGAAGCCTCTTCAAGCTCACTGTCCGGTGATTGGACAGTGTTGTCTGTAAGGAGAGCTCCGATCTTTGGGATAGCTATTTGAGCCTAGAAGGATAGCATAGGGTTTGGTCCCTCCCTACAGGCAATAAAAAAAAAATGATCCTTTGTGTACCTGTAATAGCAGAGAGAGAGAGAGAGAGAGAGAGAGAGAGAGACAAAATGACAGGACCTCTCTCTCGGACTGGAGAGGGAGAAACCACATAAATACAGCGACGGGAAACAGATAAGAGAACAGTTCATACTACTGAGTTCATCACTACGGGTCATTACCCCTTTTCCACTCTACCATAATCTATCATTTCAAGTGTAAAGTCCAGGCAGTCAGTGTCACTTATCATATTATACACTGTTGATCATATTCTATTAATACATTTTAACCAGACCATTTCTCTCCTTCAACAACCCCATTATATGCCTAACTATTGACAAATTTCAGATTCTCATCCATTGTCCATACTATATGACTAACATGTAATATGGTCAGTGGTAGAAACTTAAAAGTTGAAGAGTCAATTCATTACAAGAAATTGTTAGCCATAAACTAAAGATGGAAGATGACAAACCGCGAAACATAACAAAATGACAAAGAAAGAATTTTGCTTCGATTGATAAATTCCAGATATTATCTAGCATTGCGAGTTTTTCGATACTTATAGATTTTAACAATTAAATAATTTGCTAAACCCGCCAATGCTAAGAAAAAAAAAGTATTGGACAAGTACTAGATTGCTGCAAAAGTGCAAGAAAAATAATGCTGACTTCTGAAGTCGAAATAATAAAATCTTTTTTGTTTTTTTTGTTATATATAAAATTTCTATCAATTTTTACTTTGATTAATCCTTCGTTCAATTATGAACTTAAACATGTTATATAATCTGCAACATAAATATCCGAAGAATAGTGGATTCATCGGTCTTCTAGGACATTATTAGAAAAAAAAAAAGGACTATGCACAAAGCTGAAAAATGAAGAAGACGGAAATCGAAGGAAAGCAGAGGCAGCATTTTGGTTTCAAAAGTGGGGCCACATCAGTCTTCAAGATAACCAAGATTAGATTTCTGTGGAGAAAATGCTCGAAATTTTGGAGAACGTAAAGCAACCATTCGAAGGACTATCCACCATAGCTTCTTCAAACTTCGCGGTGGGCCGTCATCTCCGGAAAACTCGGATGTCCGAAATTTAAGACCCATGATCAGATCCTCATGAACTGTCAGAGCGCCCAGGCCAAACACAAATTTTCTTACTGAGACAATGTCAATTTTGTATTTAACTTCAATTAGTGAATAATATAGCTTTAGTGGGTCCAGAACTACCCATACACATAAACAAAAAAAAATCTTAGTTATTTTTAAAATAATGAATGATAGATGACCTTAATATCTATTTTTGAGATATTGTATTAGAATAACTTGTCCTATATATTTAGTGTGTTTTGATATGAAGATATTGTACATTATTAAGAAAAAAGGAATTTATCTTGTTTATGATAAAAAAGTCCTTATGAAAAGTTGGTTTTTATTAAAGAAGACAGATAGTATTTCTGAGATCTACTGGGTGAGTTGTTTCCATGGCAACTGATAACCTAAATGTAATTTCTGTTTTATAGTAGAACTTTCAAAATTGTTCTAAAAAGGATTGGAATTATATGATTATACTAGATACAAAAATGTATTTCACAAATTTTTTTTTTTTCACATAATGTAATTATGATTTTAAATATGTATTTCATTTATAAATTTATTGTAATAAAAAATTAAACAGCAAATTAACCTATATTGCAATATTATCATAGTAAAAGAAACGATTGTAAGATGGATTGTAAATTATTTGGCGAAAGCAATTCTATGTTTCTGATATAATATCCGTCGTAGCATGGCATATTCATTTTGTTCCTGACCGGTTTCGGATTTTCATCCATCGTCAGAGCAAATTCACCAAGATCGTGTAGAGAATTCACTTCAACGCAATGTTTCTGTTACACTTACACTTGTTGGTTTGTTGGTTGTATATATTATGGTTATAAGGTTATGTTACTATGTGTGTGTAATGACAAAATGGAATTATTATAAATTGATTAGACATTAGAAAATAGTGTATAATAAATAGCATGTTTTGAAGGATACTTTATAACTAAATTTTAATAGTGTTGTTAAGTGTGCTCAGTGTTTACTTTATCTATTACTTTACTATTTATCTATCTATTTATTACTATCTATCTATTACTTTACTTTATCTATTACTATTAACTTTATCCTTATTAGTACAATATACTCCTAAAATTTCTTATCCCTTCCCCTAATAAAAATGACTTGATAAAACACTGAGCATACTCAACAACACTATTAAAATTTAGCTATAAAGCATCTTTCAAAACATGCAATTTATTATTCATTTTTACTTTCTCTTACTCCTAGTAAGAGGAAGTATTGTAATCGTGTCAAATTTTCGATATAGAGTTTTCACCGGAAATATCCGTTTTGAGGTCCCCTGAGTCCAAAAAAGTGGTTTTTAGCGAATGGTCTGTGTGTGTGTGTCTGTGTGTGTGTATGTATGTGAACAGCATAGCTCAAAAACGAAAAATCGTAGAAAGTTCAAACTTGATATTACGTTTAGGTATCACCATGGGATCTGACGGTGCGTTATGTGTCAATATTCCTCAACCGGAAGTACCACTTTACTAGTTGTTTTTTTTACGTTTTTGCAATTTCTCAAAAATGGCTCCGAAGATTTTCTTTAAACTTGCTATATCAACTACACATACAAAGAGCTACAACTTTTATTTGAAACATTTCTCCAGGAAAATTCATTTAAGGGCACTTCTGGGGGAGGGGTGGGGTTAGGTTTTCATCTTAACTGCTGTTTCAGTATATTAGACAATTCTGTCATCTAAATAATGTTAATTAGAATTAAATATGTTGTTGAAATTCCGAGTTTGAAAAAAAATAGATAACCGGAAGTGCGTTTTTACTGAAATATAATTTTTTCAGTTTTCTGGTATTTTCTCGAAAATGGCTCCAACGATTTTCTTTAAACCAGCGTTGTTAACTATACATATAAAGAGCTACAACTTTTATTTGAAACTTTTCCCCTGATAAATTCATTTAAGGGGACTTTTGGGGGAGGGGGGTTATGTTTTTCTTTAAAATGCTATCACAGTTGATTATACAATTCTGTCATCCAAATTGAAATAACTAGAAATTAATATATGACCCAAATTCCGAGTTTCAAGGAAATTAGTAAACCGGACAGTTTTACTGGACAGTGTTTTCACTTTTCGACGAATTTCATTAAATTTGGTACACTAACTATAAAATTTGTCAATTATAATTTTGAGTACTGGAGTAAGAGAAAGTTGTGTGAGTGTTTCACACCAGATTTTTTTCTAATGTTTAGTCATAATTTATAATAATTCCATTTTCTCATTAAACACACACACACAACACACACACACACACACACACACACACACATAGTAACATAACCTTACAAACCTCCCGCACATATATACAACCAACAAGTGTGAGTATAACAGAAATATTACGTTAAAGTGAACTCTCAATACAAACTTGGTGAATTTATTCTGATGATAGATGAAAATCCGAAACCGGTCAGGAACAAAATGAATGTGCATGGATATTATACCAGATGTTATCCAGCATTGCAGACCCATCCACATTTTCAATTCTATGTCTATTCAGAGAGAGAATTAACTTAAGAAGAAAAATATGTAATTATTTTTTCCATGGCTTCTTATTCTGCATAACCCAAAAAATCTAAACAAGACAAGTTGTTAGTACACGATTTTTCAAATACTCAAACTTAAAATTAGTTCATAGAAAATTGATTCTTTTTGAACGGAGATTCTATGTAAAGAAGAAGAATATTATCAATGGTTTATCTTCATGGATCAGAACTCTAAGCGATTACTTTAAATGTGATAGTTAATCTAGTTATGCTTATATCCTCCCGCACATACCTACTATCAATAAACCAACTAGTGTCGCGTGTAACAGAAACATTGCGTTGAAACGTACTCTCTACACGAACTTTTGATAAATTTACTCTGGTGATGGATGAAAAGACGAAACCGGTCAGAAATAAAAGAAATACGCAGCTACGACGGATAAAGTACCAGATGTTATCCAGCAATGCGGATCCATTCAGATATTCAACGATTGGAGATTAGTTTAGATTCTAACGGGGGGAATTGGCTCTTCAGCCTACGCCACCGCGACACCCCAAGGATCTATTGTGGCACCTCCTAGTTGGAGACCCTCCCCCTATCCTGTCCTTAGCCGGACTGTGGAATTGGGGGGGCTCCCAGGTGGTCAATCAGAGCACTCTCTCGAGTCCTGCTTGCCTTAAAAGACTTAATAGGTCCGAGAGAGGGCCCTGGCTGAGGCTTGTTGGCACCAGCTTCTCTTTACCAAAGAGGCGGTACCTTAGCCAGACCAGCCCCTCGCACTGACATACCACGTGCAGTGCCGTCTCCTCTTCCTCCTGACAAAACCTACACAGGCGATTCGTTTCCAGGCCATGCGATGCATGTGGTTATTTAATCTACAGTGGCCAGTGAGAACGCCAACTGCTATCCTTATGGCCGCCCGGCCTAATTGGAGTAGTTCCGCAGTTAGCTTGGGCGAGTGACTATGGATATACTTTTTCGCCTGCCTCTGGCCTGAAGTTTTGACCCACCATTCCCTTGATCGGTCCTGCATCCATGCCTTGATGGAAGCACTCCTGAGGCATCTTGAGACGCCACAGAACGGCTCCGGCCCGATAAGTGCTCTCATAGAACCCTCCCGGGCCAGGCGGTCCGCCGCCTCATTGCCTCTGTAACCCGAGTGCCCAGGTACCCAAATCAGGAAGACCTTATTATGGCTACTAATTTCCCTGAGTAAACCTAGGCAGTCCCACACCAGCCTTGAGCTGATCTCCCACGAGTCAATTGCCCGCAGAGCAGCCTGGCTATCCGAATGACGACTCTGGAGTTATACACTCCCCGTCTTCTTATTTCGGCGGCGCAGATAATAATCGCGACTAGGTCCGCCTGAAAGACCGTAGCTAGCCTTCTCAGGCTCACCGAGATATTACATCTCGCATATTCAACGATTACTTTAAAATCAATCAGCAATTAGCGTCTATATCAATTAATTGCCGGTGTGCGCTTTTACTGAACAGTTTCTTCAGTTTTCAACGAATTTCGTTATATTTGGTACACGTACTACAACCTTTGTCAATTATAATTTTGAGAACAGGAGTAAGAGAAAGTTGTGTGAGTGTTTCACACCAGTTTTTTTTCGTAATAAGAGGAACACAAAAAAAATACAATTATATCAACATTCCCCTTCAATAATCAGTTTCGAAAATTTGGTTCGCGATTGCAATACAGAACAAAGTGTTAATCCTAGTTCTTCTTGATATAAGTCTCTATTCTAAGCTGACAATATTCTAAATAACATGGTCTCTTTATGAATTCTGGCAATTGTGGTATCCTTCTTAATATAAGTCTTTGTTTAAATTAGACATCAATTGGAGAGAATGTATATGATTTCACTGACAGTTAATACTATACAGTAAGTAAGTAGTATTAACTTGGATTTCTATCATTACAGCAAAGAGGATGTTCAAAGTATTCATGTTACAGGCTGATTAGTAATCCCCGGGACGAATGTTCATTGTAATTATCTTAACATCTGTAATTTTCATTTGAATTCTATATCCAAGAAAACCGTTTCATATGAGCGCCAGCAAAAATCTACTTTTTCTATTCAATGATATTGAATCTAAAGTACTCAGTACCATAATCTAATTACTATAGTCCTGAGTTAATTAAGATAACGCAATCTTCCTGCAAATCGCATAAACTGTGGTACAAATCTGATATGAAACACTCATATGACTTTTTCTTACGGCGATTAATTACAATTATAAAAATAAATTGACAATTTTCTTCAAAATTCCAATTTTATTCATTTTTAGATGAAATTTAAGAAAATAAAATGGTGGGGGGTTAAATGATATACTTAGTAGAGGTAAGAGAAAGTAAAAAAACAGAATTGATGAAACTGCACATCTATTAACAGATGTGACCTGAATCTTGGGACTGAATCCCCTAGTTAAACTGAACATCAAGTTTGTGGTTTCCAGCAATTTTTTGTTTTTGTGTTAATATCTTTATATAAGAAATACACATACATACACGAAACATAAAATCGCTAAAACTTTTCAATTCTTCTTCTTTTTTCCTGGCACTACAGCCCTTGTAGGGCCTTGGCCTCCTTTACAATATCCTGTCTTTCGGATCTATCCTGTGCACGCCTTCTCCATCTCCTCATTCCTAAAGTCCGTAAAGCATCTTCCACAACCTCCATCCATCTTATTCTCGGGTCTTTCACTCTTTCTCGCTCCTCAAGGATGCCCATTGTAGAGTCTCTTCACAATGCGATCACTATCCATCCTTTCCAAATGACCCAATCACTTCAGGGTGTTCTACTTTTATTGTACCTACCAAATCTTGGTTTTTATACAGCTCGTTCAGCTCTTGGTTGGTCCTTATTCCCCACTTGTCACCTTCCCTTATAGGTCCGCAAATTCTCCTCATTATCTTCCTCTTCTATACACTGAGGGTATATTCATCAGCCTTTATAAGAGTCCAAAATTCACTCCCGTAAGTGACAATTGGTCTTAATACGGTCGTATATATAACGACCTTCCCTTTTATAGACAGTGCTCTATAGCGTAAGACCCCAGAAGCATCTATATCCACTGGTAAAACATACTTTTATTTCTTCGTATACTTCATTTTTCTTAGTAATAATACTATCAACGAATTTAAATCTACTCACCTCCTCAAAAGAATGCTTAACTAGGGTTGTAGTGCAAATATTACTAGCCCCTTTTCTTGTTCCACGCATGTATTTTGTCTTAGCTTCATGGATTTCCAAACCTAGCTTCTTGGCACCTCTTTCAAATTCTTCTAGGGTTCCTCCAAGAGCCGCCATAGTTCTCGCCGTGATAGCCATGTCGTCGGCATAAGCTAAATGTTGGCCCAACCTATTATAAATCGAGCATCCAGGATTTGTACAAATTTTTCGCACCCCTTTTTCTAGGACTAAGTTGAATAATAAGGGAGATAGTAGGTCTCCTTGTCGTAGCCGTTGTGCTATATGGAAAGGACTGCCAGTAACGCCATTTATTCGAGCAATGCCCTTGGAATCTTGCATTGTAAGACCGGTGAGACGGATCAGGTTTTTTGGGAATCCCAGTCGCAGCATCGCGCAACAATTTATCTCTTCTGGTATTGTCGTATGTCTGCTTTAGGTGTTGTAATGGCACATGTAGTCATAACAGTTCTCAATCATGATCCTAATGGAAAAAATTTGGTTTAGTAGATCGCCCTGCCCTGAATCCACCAACTCTTTCTCGATCCAGTAGGATAACCTGTTCATTAAAATTATAGAGAAGATTTTATGTGCGGTGCCAAGAAGAGCCGCTATACCACGATATCTTCCGCAATCATACCGATCACCTTTTTCAAAAATTGGAAATATAATGCTGTTAACCACCCTTCATGGATTTCTTCTTGCATCCATACAACCCAAATTAAGGCGTATATTTCTTTCCACAGCTCCTCTCCACCATGCTTCAAAAGCTCAGCCTGGATTCCGTCTTCACCGCAGCTTTATTTTTCTTCAATCGTCTCAATTATCTCCTCTAATTCAGGCGGTTCCTCTAATTTTCCTTCATCTGTTTCTGAGGCCTCGCATACATTTATACCCCCCCGTCCTGACAACAAAATTAGAGCACACTCTTAGCCACACGTAGCGCATAGCGCCAAAACCGGTGCCTATGGTCACTTAGCCTTGCCTACATAGTAGGCAAGTTTCCATCCCTGCCCGTGGAGGCGGACCTCTACATACCCGTCTAGTCCGGTGCATTACCGCTATTTCTCGAGCAAACTTAACGAAGTCTTTAAAATTGTCAGCACTTCTCATTACTCTTTACAATCTCCCGGCCAGTTCTCTCCCCTCCTTATTAGCTTGAATTTCATGTGGATTCTTGCCTCGTCGAGGAGAGGACACCGGAAGAGAACGTGATGCACTGTATACCGTTCACCGCATTCGCAATTCGAGGAATCTTTCAATCCCAGCTCGTGGAGCTTAGAATTGAACTCCCCATGGCCCGTAAAATATTGCGTTACGGTTTGGGATAGCTCCAGCCATCGAATCCAGTGATGCAAATTAGGGAAGAACTCGTACGCGATTCTCCGTGTCTCTGTTTCATCCCAGCGTCTTTGCCACTTCCCAATCTCGTACTCTCGGATCTTTTTCTTTACAAGAGCTGGAGGCGTCTGTCTGAGCAGTTCCTCACCATCAAGGACAATCATTACCACTTTTTTATACTTATGGGCAAGGGCTCTCATCTCTACAAGGAGATCAAGCGGCAACACA
>JAAEAF010008712.1:0-13109 GCA_011037195.1 Triatoma infestans | reverse complement strand
TAATAAATTAGTTACTTTATTAATTAGAAAACAAAAAAAATCTGGTGTGAAAAACTCACACAAGTTTCTTTTACTCCAGTTTTCAAAATTGTAATCGACAAACTTTATAGTTAGTATACCAAATTTAATAAAATTCGTCGGTGTTTTAATGGAGAAAATCACAAAAACAGAAAAAATTATTTAGATTTACATTATAATTGAAAAAAGAAGCGTATACTTCATTTTTTCTACATTATATTTCTTGCGCAAGCTATAAAGTTAATTCTTGGCATATTATTTGCCAATATATTTTTCTGGAATAATGCTTGATATGATATTTTTCCCTGCTTTCTTTTTGATGAGAGGGTTCAGGTTTTTTTACATTTGTTTTTCAGCTGGAAGCTATAGAGGGCTGCGAATATTATATTATTGTATATAATAACTTAGATACAATGTTAAAATAAGAAATTTAAGACTATTGAAGGATAGATTCACATAGCAATCATCCTATATAATCATTATTTTTATAAGCATTTATATGTAACTACCAAAATACAGTTCAAGAACTTTTATCTAAATCTTGTCAATAAAATTTACGGGCTAATTTCATTTTTTGGTATTTGATTGAATATTGTATTTTATATATTTTTGAAAGCAGCTTCAAAATCTCTTGAAATGGCTGGTCCAATTGCTTGAATCATTTCTTGAGTAATTTCATTCAGTATTTATTTATTTATTGCCTAAAGAAACTATACATTTCTATAGCAAGATATTGACCTCTGCTGAAGGCTGAACAAAAAATACAAACATTACAAGAAGAAACATTACAAACATTACAGCTTAATCTTCAAAATAATACTTGATTATTAAAGTAGATAGTAACAATGATTTTTAAATCATTTACTCATTTACTCAAGACTTTATTCATTTATACAAATTATTTTAGGGAAGGAGTTTAAGAGATCTCCTCGAAGGTATTAAATAATACCTTTACAAACCTATGTATATCTTTCCTCCAAAGCCTCAGAGATAAAAATAAAATAGGCAGTTTAACTTTTCTTTATTTTCTATATAATATAGTAAGTTAGGAAAAACATAAGTACTGTGTGAAGGTAAATACCTATTTAATAACCACCTTCTCAAACATTTATAATAAGGGCATTCCAAAATAAAGTGCATGATATTATCATTTTTGCCCACCGCACAAGTAAAGCAACTCTTTTATGATCAAATAAATGGACTATTCAATTATAAAAAATCCTGTGGTAACGATCACTAGCTACTCTAATTTGAGCTATCAATCTGGTTTTAATGATATTGCACCTAATATTTACGTATGAACTACCATTAGCCAAGGGACATATCAATCTATAGTGGATGTTATATGAAGAATTAAATACTTCATTGATGTCAGTTTAGAGAAAGATTTTTTAAGTTATTAGAGACTCCATTTTTTAAGCTGCGCCTCCCAGATGTCCTGCGCTCCTATAGCATAAAGCATTTCTCTCACAAGAACCACCCTGTTAAAAGGAATGTCAGAACCATCCAAAAGCTTCACAAGTCTTCTAGAGCATATCTTTAGTGGTGAGCTGCTTTACATCGATAAAATCTTCAGCCAGAATCTTATAGATTTATTAAAAATCTTGGTTTTTCACTTGCCGTCATTCAACTTCCAGCAAACGAAACTATTGGGAACATGTCGTGGCAGATTTAAGACCAACTTTAAGAATATCAATTGGACACGATTGCTATAGTGAAGTAGTTCAAGGCCCAATTTTTTACTGATCTCAAACTTCTGATCGGTAGTGTATATAAATTCTTAAGGGGCGGCAATTTGTCTTTTTGTCCGGGGCGACGTAACCGCTAGAGCGGGCGCTGTTATGTATCAGAGAAAGGCAATTTAAAATTAACTCTTTTATTAAAGGTATTATAATATTCTGTAAGTTACAATGCTCTGAGTTTTATCATGGTATTTTAATGCGGGACAGGAGAGCGATAGGAAATTTGAAGAATACTTATAAAGTTTAATGAAGAGGCATATGTATAATTATATACATAGTTAGCGCAGGTAAGATAATAAATAAACATTGAAAGCCATGCAGGATTGATGAAGCAAGTATCTAAGATTGTTAATTGAAAAAATAGATTCAAGATGGAGTTAGTTTTCCTTTAATTGGCTATAACAAAATAAAATGTATTATATGAATTATCATGCTTTTCATAAGCGGATAAAATAATAGTTAAACATTGAAATGCTTACAAGGTTGATATAAGAAAAAATGCAAAAAGGTTAGTAGAAAAAGCAAAATTTGAGATCGTACATTAAATACATTAAACAAGGGATAGAAATGGATTTTATGAATTATCATGCATTACATTTTTAGCTTGTTTGTATTAAATGAGAGAGTTAGAAGATATGACTTGATAAATGAAGTTTAAAAAAAATCATTGAAGCCGTTGTTCGGTCGCGGCGCCTTTGAGGCTTAAATTTCATTTTATTTCTTCACATTTCTATTTTTTTGTTATTACCCTGTTTATTGCGATTGTACTTTAATCCCTTGCCATTTCCAAACTATAATTTTCTGTTTCTTCTTCCGCCGCGTTCTCACGTTTCCCCGCATTTTTCCCCCTCTCTTTCTATCTTGGTGGTGGGATTGCCGGCACTTTCATCTTCGGACTTCGCGCGAGATTTCCGTTTCCCACTCTCTTCAATCTTCTTTATTTCCTCAAAAATTACTTCACTTGACTTCTGTATCTCGCCTGGTTAACAGTGTTTGTGCCATTCTTTTCTCTGTCGCCCGTCTAGCTAACATCAGTTTTACCGCTTCTTCTTCTGTAGCGTGCTGTTAATTTCGCCTTTAAATTTTGTGTCGCCTTATACGCGCCTATCCGCCGAGTCGATTATTAACCTGACTCTTCGGGGGTTACCAAGACTCATCCTTCCGCGCCATCATCTTCACGAGGCTATCTCATTGCACGTTAGTGGACTCACCAGCACCTGCCGCTTCAGCCACGGCATCATAACGCTTCTGACGAAGCATTCTATTCCTTCTACGCTCACCTGAGTTCCTTTCTTTCGCCACATACGCCCACCACACACACACACACACACACACACACACACACACACACATACACACATATACGCCACCTCTTCCTTTCTCACTCCGCCATTCGTCTCATCAACCCTGCGTCTATTCATCACTCAACGTCACTCATTTTCATTTGTTTTGTTTTATTATTCATTTTGCTTGTCATCTCGCCTTGGGTGTCTGCCGCGCAGACAGCCGTTTTTGAAAAAAAAAATCACAAAATACTGAAAATACCAATCAAAGAAGTGTGATTTTTACGAAAAGCTAATTCTCAGGTTTCCTGGTAGCACTTTAACGAGATATTAAGTTGAATAAAACAATCAAAGGGATAGCGTGTTAAAAGAATATAGTGAGTAATTAAAGGTTAAACAACATTATTAGGTCATAGTCAATAAAGTGAAATTACAGTAAGAAAAAAAGATGGTGCTATCCAAGAAAATCAAATTCTGTGTGTGTATGAACAGCATAGCTGTAAAAACGGAAAACCATAAGAAATTCAAACTTGACATTCCGTTTGGGTTACAATAATAGGATCTGACAAAAAGTTATCTGTCAAAATTTTCAAACTGAAATTACCACTTTATTGAACGGATTTTTCATTTTTTTTTTATTTTCTTTAAACTTACGAGTTGTGTAAATTAAGTAATGAGACTGATTTTTTATCTTTTTTTTTATTCAAATAAAATTACAATTCAACATTGTTCCCTTCAAAGTAACTACCTTGGGAAGCCACACAACGCTGAAGGCGATTCTTCCATTCGTCGTAGCAGTGCTGGAACTCGGATACTGGAATAGACTTCAGTTGATCGGTTACGGCTGTTTGAATATTCTCCAATGTTCCAAAATGACGTCCCTTGAGGTGATTTTTCAATTTGAGGAACAAAAAAAAGTCACATGGATTCAAGTCGGGTGAATAAGGAGGCTGAGGAGCCACAGGAATGTTATTACTGGCCAAATACTCATTAATAGAAATCGCGGTGTGACACGGAGCATTGTCGTGATGCAACACCCACTTGTTTTTGATGTTTGGTCTCACACGCATGACTCTTTTTCGAAGTCTCTCAAGAACTTCTCGGTAAAAATGTTGGTTTACCATTTGGCATTGAGGCACAAATTCCTTGTGAACGATTCCTTGGCTATCAAAAAAGCAAATCAGCATGCATTTGATTTTTGACTTGCTCATTCTTGCTTTTTTTGGCCTTGGAGAGGTTGAAGTGTGCCACTGCATGCTCTGACGCTTAGTTTCTGGGTCATACTCAAACACCCAAGAATCGTCTCCTGTAATAACACGTTCCAAAAAATTGGGATCGTTTTCAATTGCTCCCAAAAAAGTCAAGGCTCCTTTCTTTTCTGATGTCTTTTTGCTTTTGTGAAAGATTTTTCGGAACCATTTTTGCACAAATTTTTCTCATCCCCAATTCATTAGTCAAAATTTGATGAACGGTTGTGTGAGTCAAATTCAACTCTTCGCCGATCATTCGGACTGTCAAACGACGATCTGAACGCACGAGATCGCGGATTCTGCCAACAATTTCGTCGGTTCTTGAAGATGAAGGCCTTCCGCTGCGAGGCTCGTCTTCAATTGATTCCCTATCTTGTGCAAACGACTTAAACCACCTAAAAACCTGTGCTCTCGACAAAACATTGTCTCCATAAGCCTGGCACAGTTTTTCAATCGTTTCCGTTGCACTGTGCCCAAGTCTGAAGCAAAACCTGATAGCACAACGTTGCTCGTAATTGATGTCACTCACGCGTAAAACGCACTAAAAAAACCTTGCTCACAAAATAAGTCACTACGGACAGTGCAACAACTCTAGCATTTTCAAATTTGCACTGGACGTGTATCAGATGTTTACATGCCCTACCACGCATGCGCCGCGTCTCCAGTATTGCCAGATCGAACACTAGAAAATCAGTCTCATTACTTAATTTACACACCTCGTATCTAATCAACTGTAAGTACACTCACTTTCTACACTACACTTTCTCACTTACAACGAGAGAATTCAAACAAAAAAAATCTGTTGTGAAATACACACGTCTTTCTCTTGTGGCAGTTTACACAATTGTAATTGACAAATTGTTTAGTTAGAATACCAAAGTTAATGAAATTCGTCGTGTTTTTATGGAGAAAATCGCAGAAACTGAAAAAAAAATAAAATAAAAACGCACTTCCGTTAACGAATTTTCTTGAAACTCAGAATTTTGTCTATCTATTCATTTCTAATTAATATTGTTTAGATGGTAGAATTGTATAATCAACTATGATAGCACTTCAGAGAAAAACATAACCTCAAACGTATATTCACCATGAGATATGTTTCGAATAAAAGTTTTCGCTCTTTATATGTGTAGTTCCACTCCTGGTTTAAAGAAAATCATTGGAACCATTTTATTGCAAATCGTAGAAAACAAAACTATTTTTCAATCAAAACGCACTTCCGGTCATCACATTAAACTTGGAATTTCAGCAATATATTTAATTCTAATTATTATTATTTATATTGTAACGTTTTCCCCTCTAAACTAGCTACTGCTAGCGTTTTTCCCACTCTAAACTAGGTTTAAGTGGGTTCGTATAGATAAAATACTCTAAACTTCTATAACACATACACCAATTTATTGAAATACATAAATTATAAATACAACAGTTAATAATAATTAATTCACCGTTTAAACCACAAAACTTTCCTAGACTGACTGTGGTCCCATTATTTATACCGGTGAAGAAGGGTGTAAATATTTTCAGTGGAATCTTCTCGATTCTTTTAAAAAGAGGTAGAGCACGCCGCCGGCGCTTCCTAGCCGGCCACTAGGAGAACTTCAGGTACCTGATTTCTCTCCTAGATGGCACCATTGGCTGTGTTCAATATGTTATGAATTGTATAGTAAACTGAAATAGCTCTTTAAACGAAATTCAATCCCACCCTCTTTAAGAAGTAAACTTAAATGATTTTTTACGGAGAAATGTTTCAAATAGAAGTTGATATATGAAGTTAAAGAAAATCGTTGAAGCTGTTTTTGAAAAAATAAAAAAAAACCCAAAAACTGAAAATACCTGTCAGCAAAGTCGCACTTCCGGTTGAATGATTTTTACGAAAAGCTTATTCTCAGGATTCCTGGTAGCACTTTAACGAAATATTATGTTTGGACATTTTGCGATTTTTTTTTTTTTGAGATATGCTGCCCCACAGACATAAAGACACAGACCAACTGCTAGAAACCACTTTTTTTTTACTCAGGGTGCCTCAAAACGGATATTTCCGGTGAAAACTTAATATCGAAATTTGACACAATTACAATAGATGCTTCCTGTTACAAACAGTAAGAGAAAGTAAAAGGGTCAACCGCATCAAACAATACTGTTTTTTGTTTTGTTTTTTATATAAAATTATAAAAAGATTTCAATAAAATTGGCGAAATTACTAAATTAGTACAAAATCATGAAATAAGGCGTCAAAATTGTTGTTTCGATTACTGAAGAAAGACAAGATCTGTTCATTATAATATATTGTAACGTTTTTCCCTCTAAACTAGCTACTGCAACTAGTTTTAAGTGGGGTTCGTATAGATAAATACTCTAAAATCAATTAAGCAAACACCCAATTTATTGTTATACTACAATAAATTACAACAATACGCACTTAATATATTACTTCATAGTTTTTAAACCATAAAAGTTCACTTTGTTCACTTTTTATACACTTTTCACAAACTAGTGACTTTCATTTGTAACTGGAAACTCTCTCAACTCTCTGTGGTCCCTCTATTTATACCAGTAGAGAACCTTCTAAACTCTTCTCAATTCTTCTAGAAAGAACTATTTGCCAGCGCTTCCTAGCGGCCACTAAAAGAACTTGAGGTTCCTACTTCCTCTCCTAGATGGCACCACTGGCTGCGTTACAATATTATGATATTAAAATGTTATAGACAGGAAGTTTTGGGGAAAAGAAAAATTAGAAATGAACAAACTCGTACATATTCTAAACGGAAGTAACTGGGAAAGTTGGGTAGTTATATGAAACGGGTAGTTACCCGATTTCCTGACTTTTATCTTTAACTGTAAATAGCGTATTAGAGTATGAAGTCTTTCGTGAAAATAGATTACACTTATAATTCAGAACTTTTGGCAGACGGTTTTTATACCATGTTTAAAAATTGCTTTAGATTAAGTTATTATTTTTATTTAAGTTTAATCTTTTATTTACAAATAAAGCTTATAATTAAGATTATTATTCATTGTAATTATTATAAATTTTTCCATACGGCTTTCATTATTTATTAGCCAGGGCGCGGGGTCTTACGCAGTATCGTCTCCGGCTCTGATCATTATATCTCTCAGTAGTAAGAGATAGTTAAGAAGTGACTGCGTTCATATGGAGAAAGTAGAGTGCTCTTAATATACTTTATATAGAAAGCTTCTTAAATTATGCTTAACTAAAGGAAACTTTGCATTATAATAATTTTGAATGTTCTTAATACAGGTTTAATGGAGATTACTATAGAAGCATGCTGCTATTATTTTCCGTATGGTGTACTTTGCATTGAAATATTCACTTAGGAAGGCTGTAAGTAAAGCTAGCGTTATAAAGTCTACTTAAGTATTGACTTTGTTGCTATTTACCATCCCAAATATGATCATATGTACTGTGCTACATCAGTGTAACTCACGAACTATTTATGTTATGTATGCTCACTGAAATACACAAATATTTTCTAAATATCTCCTGTTCTTGTTGAGTTCCTTGTTCAATTAGTTATTTTAAAATCGAAACTTTCAACATTTCATTTTGGAATGTGCACGGAATTAATAATTTTCTAGTCAATTATAATAGTTTTATGGAATTTGGCATTCTCTGTTTATCTGAAATATGGTTAATTTCTCAATTTAAAAGTCCACCTTCATTTTGTAACAACTACAATTGCTATTCTGTTAATGCACATAAATATAAAAGTAAAGGTCGAGCTAGAAAGATATAAGCAACACCTGATTGCAACTGATTTAAATAAAGTATTTAGAAATCTATATAATATATTTTGGGAAAGCTCAAACCTAATAAATAACACTGTTCAGCAATATTTAAATAAGACTATTTCCCTCCGGGTTATAAGGGTTTTCTCTGAAATAAGACTGTCAGGGCCTTATATTTATAAATTTAAAATAAACAACGAAATACATATAATAAAACCTATAAATACTTGCTCTATATGCAATCGTAACGAACCAGAGACTTTGATCCATATATTTATAGATTGTGCCGCGTATGAAGCATTTAGACAGCCACTTCACATTGTAAGAACAAATAAACCTAATGTAGACATTTTGGCTTTAATCAATAATTTCACCAACCGAAATATGTTTAAAATTTATAATTATTTGAAAAATATATTTAAACTTTGATCCTCTCTTTTGGAAAACTTGTAATTCTAAATTTCAGAATACTTGTATTACGAGAAATTAACTGTAATTTAGTAGTCCCTTTTGTATATATTCCTTAGTAGGTAAAACAGTGGAAAAAGTACGCAGTTTATTTATATAGTATATACTCCTTAATACATAAAACACTTTATTAAGTATTTACATTTTTACCGGAACGGTGTGTGACTATCTGCAATAAATATATAGGTAAAAAATATTATAATTTAATCTCATTATTATTGTTTGGAAGCTAACTATTTTTTCTGGTTATTTCTTTGAGTTATTGTGATTTTGCAAAACTTACATTTAGAGAACTTTTGTTTACTACCTTAATATGTACAGTTTATATTTCATTTGTATGGTTTGTACTAATATGCTGCTATAAACTACTGAACTCATTGTAACAGGTTTTGTACCTAATACAAAAATAAATAATAATTATTTTAAAATCATTTTTTAACAATGTAAGCTGATAAAACTGTAATGCAGTTTTTTATTTTATTTCATTGAGGTTCACAAATAAGTCTTTACATTTTGATTAAATTCTATGATTTTTAATTTGAAATAGGTAGCATTAGAATGTTTCAGAAGACTGTAATAATCCTGGTTTTGGTTTCTAATTTAATCTGTTATATTTATTGCAGGTTGTTTTTGGATGAGGGGCGCTGCAAAATACATTCGCCCTCGGTTGCAAGAATGCGCGTTATAAAGTTTATATGAAGTTGCGACCTTAGCTTCTATATAAACTGCGGGGACGTTTATCGCGTCGTATTTGTCGGGATGATTTTGTTAAATTTTGGTACAAATATTATCTGCAAATTTATAGACAAATAATTATATTGTTCTATTACTTTTATTTATATAAAATTTGCCTGGAAAATGGATTTTAGTGGTTCTGAGAAGCTGTGACGTTAAACTTCCTTTCCTAACTGCCATATTTATTGTAAGATATGATTGAACTACATGCACAATATTAAGGGCAACTGAATGTTTTGTCATACTTCCCATTGAAAATTATATAGCAAGAGTAAATCAGAATAAATAAATCAGAATTCTGTTGTGATTTGATGAACGTTTGGGACAAATGTTAATGTTTCTTTTCAGAGAGTAATATATGTTTGAAACATTGTAGCGTGCACATCACTAATGTGTTATTGCAATCTAAATTGTAATGGCTGCACAGTGAAATTCGATGGTTTGGTAAATCTTCAAAATTTGCAAAAGTAAACAGTAAAAATCTGGTATTTCATCCATCGTAGCATGCATATTTCTTTTATTCCTGATCGGTTTCGGATTTTTATCTATCATCAGAGAGGATTTTTTTATCACCAAGATTTGGTGTTAATATACAATTGAAAAAACCAACAAGCATCGAGTATAACAGAAACATTACGTTGAAGTGAACTTGATAAATTTACTCTGACGATAGATGAAAATCCAAAACTGGTCAGGAATAAAAGAAATATGCATGCTACGGCGGATAAAATACCATATGTTATCCACAACATTGCGGACCCATCTACATATCCAGTAAACTGTAAAACTTTATGAAGCTGAGATTGTTAGACTCACGGACAGATTTAAAAAAAAAAAAAAAATCTGGTGTGAAACACTCACACAACTTTCTCTTACTCCAGTTCTCAAAATTGTACTTGACCAAATTTCATAGTTTGTGTACCAAATTTGAATGAAATTCGTCGAAAACTGAAAACTAATTTTCTTGAAACTGAATTTCAGCCATCTATTTATTTCTAATTAATTATGTTTGGATGATAGAATTGTTAATCTACTATGATAGCACTTTAGAGAAAAACTTAACCCCACCCCTCCCCTAAAAGTGCCCTTAAAAGAATTTTCCCAAAGAAAATAAAAGATGCAGATCTTTACATGTTTAATTTATATATGAAGTTTCAAAAAAATCGTCGAAGCCATTTTTGAGAAAATTGCGAAAAAGAGAATAAATCATTTAATAAAGTGGTAAAGTAAACGCACTTCCGGTTATCCAATTTTTTTCAAACTCGGAATTTCAAAAACATATTTAATTCTAATTAACATTATTTAGATGACAGAATTGTCTATTAAACTGAAATAGCACTTTACATGGAAACCTAACTCCACCCCTTCCCAAAAAGTGCCCTTCAATGCATTTTTCCGGAGAAATGTTTCAAATAAAAGTTGTAGTTCTTTATATGTGTGGTTGATGTTTGAAGTTTAAAGAAAATCGTCGGAGCCATTTTTGAGAAAATCGCAAAAAAGTAAAAAATCCAACTAGTAAAGTGGTACTTCCGGTTGAGGAATTTTGACAGATAACGTAGTGTCAGATCCCATAGTGATACCTAAACGGAATATCAAGTTTCAACTTTCTACGATTTTTCGTTTTTGAGCTATGCTGTTCACATACATACACACACACAGACACACACATACAGACCATTTGCTAAAAACACTTTTTTGGACTCAGGGGACCTCAAAACGGATATTTCCGGTGAAAACTCGATATCGAAAATTTGACACGATTACAATACTTCCTCTTACTAGGAGTAAGAAAAAGTAAAAATATCGTTAACTTCGATATATTAAAGTACACTCCAGAAATTTAGAAAGCTATATTTTACTACCAGGAAATATATTTTTTGATAAATTCTTTTAGCATATCAGTAATTTATTATCTAGTTATTTCAAATAAAGGATTAGACAAATATATTAATCCTACATAGGCAATCGATTCTACTTATTTACTACAAAATTTCGATATTATTGTGAGAATTTAAATAATGCATTATCGATTATTTCAAACTCTAATTGATAATAATTTAATTATTTCTATATGATTAAGACCATTGCAGGTTTACAAATAAGAAAAATGCCAGGCGGTAAGAAAAGGCAGTTATAGGTGGATAATGTAAACACTTGGCCAATGTGAAAATAAAGAGGTGAACTCTTTCAGGTAAACACATATAAACGAATTGTAAACAGTCCAAGACCATTAATCTCGCACAGTCTTTTGTGTAAACATTTAATTTTATATTTCTATTTCACAAATTACATTTCTCAATACAGTTGGTCAGAGAAAATATTTTTATGTCAATTTCAGTTAGTTGGAGCACAGTTATTTCAATTTATTGGATATGTCTATATATAGTTAATATGCGAAGTTAAAAGAAAATAATTGAAAAAAGCTATAATTGCCATTTCGTGAAAATCACGAAAAATCTGAAAAACAGACTAGTAAAGATCGCACTTGCAATTGGCCGCTTTTGACTGAAATAATTATCGGTTGTACGGTGGGTCCCAGGGGGGCGACAAGGTATGCGGGGGCCGGCGTATATTCCGCTGCCTTTAACTTGTCTATCCCAGTTGGTAAGGTGGCCACCAACTATGATGGTGAGATTAGGGCCATTAGGGCAGAGCTAAATGAGATTAGGACACTCTCCGAAATGATGGTTGTACTCTTTGTTGACTCCCAGTCGGCCATTAAAGCTGTTTTAAGTTCCAGCAATACGCACTTTTTGGATATACTGGACTGCAGGGGAGCAATTCTGGATCTTAAGGATTCGGGCTAACTATCGGCTTTCCAGTGGATTCCAGCACATTGTGGAATCCATGGAAATGAAGAAGCAGATATATTGACAAAAAATCGGGCATCCCGATTTTCACAACCAGATGTTCCTCTGAGTTATAGTTCCGTGAAGCTTATTGTCCGGATAAACATTGAGAGTCGTGCAAGAGAGGAACAGCATGAACAGGCTGAGGGGAAGTTGTGAGAGCATCTAAGTGACCCCAGGGGATGTGTTCCACACACCCTCCTACGTAAGTATGCCCGTGGCATGTTTCAGACTCACAACTGGCCACGATTATCTGATGTGAAGCACCTGTCCAGAATAGGGGTGGCCACTTCACCAACGTGCTGCCTCTGCTATGGAGAAGACATGACGGCTTCACCTTTACTGAAGAAGAGAGTAGACAATAGAAGGTTATATGATGGATAGTAACAAGAGGGAATGTCATAATTAGTTTAACTTAAACTTGCCAAAGAATTTAAAAATTTTTGTTTTTTACGTCAAATTATTGAACATTAAAAGGCAGGTTTGGTGAAATGCTAATAAGTATGTACCTTCTTGTTCGAGTATGGAATCTGGTAGGTCTCTTATTCAAGACCCGCATATAACTGCTAAATTTATTTTTATTTGGAAAATATTTGGACCAATATATTAACAGTAAATAATGTGCTTCTACTCTCGATCGGATACCTAAATATGTAGTTGACCGTTATGTCCGCTTGAATAAAAGAAATTATTTATTTAAATATTCTCACTTTATAATAAGAAATGTAATTGACATTGTAATAGGATCCGACCTTTTTTTTCTAAGCTTGGTTCGAAAATTCTGAAGCTGATCGAAACACGGCATTCGATGACGCTGCCACCAATAATAATGAGTATGAGAAGGAGAGAATTGGGTTTATAAGAAGAAATAAACTGGAATTAATGTTGAACACTGTATAATGAGAAAGTAACACAAACTGTAAGGACTTTAAAGGAATGTAGTAATTGGAGATTGAGAGTGAGTAAAGAGAAAGGTAGTAGTTGGTTGCTGACGCGTTGTAACTGTTGTATAAA
>JAAEAF010008710.1:0-12874 GCA_011037195.1 Triatoma infestans | reverse complement strand
TGCTATCACAGTTGATGAAACAATTGTATCATCCGAACAAAATTAATTAGAAATAAATACATGGCCAAAATTCCGAGTTTCAAGAAAATTAGTAAACCTAATTACACTGTACAGTAATTAGTAAACACTTTTACTGAACAGTGTTTTCAGTTTTCGACGAATCTCATTAAAGTTGGTACACAAACTATAAAAGCTGTCAATTATAATTTGGAGAACTGGAGTAAGAGAAAGTTGTGTGAGTGTTTCACACCAGATTTTTTCATACACACACATACATCGCTAAGAAAATATTTTTTCTTTCTTGGGGGACTTCAAAATTTGTATTTCCGTTGAAAACTAAGTTTCGAAAATTTGTTACGATTGCAATACTTGACCAGTGAAAATGCATAGCATCTGTTTAAAAATAATTTCATTTTTCTGGTAATAAAATAGACCCTATTTAGAGCAATTTTTATCCGCGTAAACAAGGTATCAACGGAGGCTCATTTCACTCATCAACCCAACAAGTATAATCCTGACCATTTTTTTTTTTCAATGTAATCCAGATACAACTCAATGTTTAGTAAATATTGCAACTTGACAGAAAACTTCTCAATTATAATTAATAATAATTGCAGCAAGAGCATGTTGTGTGAATGATTCACACCTGATTTTATTGTATATTTAATGTGCAATTGGATGATTATACTTAAAAATCACTAAAGTTAAAAAAAATAAATAAATACTAAATAATAAATTTCTATAAAATTTATTATAATAAAATTATAATGTATAGTTTAAAAAAAGAAAGTAATATAATTTAAAAATAAAATGTCAAGACAAAGATGAAGGGGCCGCCGCCTTTTATATTTAGCGCAATATAATTCACAGAATAAAATTATTAGGATTTTGAACTTATATAAATAGACGCAACTGTTTATTTACTGTGACTGTTTTTTGTTTTTGTTTTTTTTATTACACAAAAAAAAACATAAAGTATGAGTGTAAAATAAAAATATAAGTTTTTCTTGCCCTTACTCCCCCACATATTAACAAAACAAAAGCCTTCCTTCATAAATAAATTAGAAAAATTAATTTTCATGGTGAAATTAAACTTTAAATAGTAACAAAATCTATGGCTGAAATAAAATATAACTAAATAAATACAAGAAACCTATTTTTCCACCTAACTTAGGTCAAACTTTTGAATTCGAAATATTTACAAGTCGCCTTCCAAAACGTGTGGGTTGTGCGCATGCGTATCAACAAAATATATTGATATTTACCCACTTAATAAACTTCAAATAAGTGGCCGTTAAAAGATTTAATTTTGCTTATCCAATACTTACTATTTATATCACGCTTATCTAACGCAGAATACTTAAGTGTCGATTGAAAGACTGGCCCCAAATCGTCTAATCATCAATAAATTAATAAATTCAAAAATAAATATTCCATATTTTTTTCTTGAAGAGAAAATAAATATATATGTTTGTAATAGCGTGTTCCAAGGAACTGACAATAAATGAATTCAAATTATAGTATGAACATAAAATATTAACTTTTATAATTGAAGCAAATAAATAAATATTTACATAAATTAAAGGTAAATTGAAGAACTTAGGAAAGAGAATCAAATATATAAAATAAATAACTAGAAATAAATAGTGAAATGAAAACATAAATAGAAAAGTTTCCAGCCAACATATTTATGGGTTATTTACTGTTAATTATTTAAGTTATAAAATTTTTCCTTGTTCCATGTAAAATATTATTCTAATTTATTATCACTATAACAATGTATCTGCAATTTCAAGAATGAAATAAATAAATAAATGAGTATAAAAAGAAGCCTAACTTATACAAAGAGGACAGACACTATGTGCTGATTCGTAATTCTGAGGAAAAAAGTTCGATACACATTCTTTGTGAGTGCGCAGGCCTGATGAGGACAAGGTTTCTTCAGTTGGTAGTAAATAATCCCGAAATCAAGAGCTTCATGATTGCAGCCGCTCTCAGCTTTGCAGGGCTTGGTTAAAAGAGCGAAGCATGAAGACTTGCAATAGGCACTGCGAATCCACAATAGACTTCTTAGTGTAGGTTGTGGTAGAATGAGGCCAATAATGCCATCTCTTTGTTAATCTAATCTTATTGGAACAATATATTTATCTTCATTGGTAATTATGTAATTTTGTAGATAAAATCTTAGCGGTGAATAATTGGAGGTATTTGACATATCAGTAGGGGAAGTTATCCAAACATTTACCTTCATAAAAAATAACAAGATATACAGGTCAATTATTCAGATAGTTGAATGCAAAGACTTGGAGATCTTGAACTGGTTTCCACTCCCATTTTATGGATGGAATAGTTTATAGCTGAATAAATAAATAGTCTTCTTCCTTGCCTAAAAGCTTATGTCTCTGTAGAAAAAACTGCAACTAAAAAAGCAAGGCCGCCGTGGACATCACTGGATATAGAATTCCATTTAAGTTCTAAGCCTGGAATCTTGTTATAATATACTAAGTTGGGGTCTTCTATTCATCACAACTGAGTTTCTCTTATGAACTATGAAAAGAATAGGGCCATGAACTTCTTGACCCTATTCTTTTTAGATTTGCAGTGATTTTCAAAGTATAATGTTTTCACTTTTTTAAAAACGAATCTAGAAGATTTGACAAATACCATTTGATATGTCAAGTAACTTGCGCCACTAGTTGAACATCCTCTTGAATGCCATTCTAGTTGTTGGCTAGAGCATTCTTGTTTTTAAGCTAGGTAATTTTTTGTATTCAAAAAAAATTTTACATATTATGGTAAATATTATGCGATTCGTAAAGATAAAGTATATACAATAAACAACAGAATAAATAGGTGTTGTTGACAGGAAATAAGCACAAATGCACACACGCACACACATGAACCAAACACGCATACTGACCTTCTACGGAAAACATTTTTTTTTTTTGCATTCAAACTATTATAAATCGTAAATTTTCTGATGAAACACAGTCTCGAAATTTGGACAAGTTCACAATGCTTCTATTTTAACACAGAAACAGAAATTAATCTTATTATATATAATATAATATTAACTTAAGAACGAAAAGGAAAAATGTTTAGAGATGCTAATAACCTTGAAACTGATGCGCCCAAATTAAAATAATAATCATAATAATAATAATAGTGTCATTGCTTAAATTTCACATGATGCATTCCCTTTGTAATAATTATAACAACACATACAATCCTTGTTAAAATACTAATCAACAATCTCATCATGAAATATTCATTTAGACAGATTTATCTGACGAATAATTAAATCTAAAAACCTGTCAAATAAAACAATAAAAGATTTCAGATCTAAAAAAATCAATTCAAATCACACAAAATAATAACGGGAGAATAACAATTTAATTAGCGCTTAAAAAAAAAAATAAAAAAAATATTGAGTAACTGATTACAATCAAATATTTATTTTCCATAAACAATTGAAATGTCAAATCAAGTATTATTGTATCTGATTTTATAAAACACTCCTCATGGAGACATTATTACTTTTTTTATTAGTGATACACGGGGGACTCACAGCATTCAGAACAATTGATAGAATGAGAGGTAATAATAACAATGGCCAGAAAAACACTGCCAACATTTCACGAGATATTATTTCCTATTCAGTGTTTTCTCTGATAGAATATTAGCTTCTGTTTTAACTAATTAATTGTTTCTCTTCAATTAAAACAGTTTAAACTTTGAATTTTGCTCGTTTGTTCCTAACATAATTATAGTGGTGCGAGTACCAACAACCCAAGCAGTTCGGAAGTGAACAGCGCGCTAATAACTTAGTACCAACACCAGATATTTGAAACTTTACCGTCACAAATTCCACAAAACTATCTAAAAAAATTTAACGTAGAATGCGCTTTTTGGGAGGCACCTATTTGGTAAAAAACGAACGAACGTTTTCACATAGCAGGGGAGTAGTTGGAGGGGTATTGGGGGTGTAGTATGGAAAGGATAGTGGTGGGGGCTGTTGGGATGGAGCATGGAGAGGTTGAAAACCTTAAAAACTTATTCTACGCTTGTTGCAACTGCCATAAGACAGATATCATTTGAATTTTTTTTTCTTTTTTGAAAAATGTTTCAGACAAAAGTGATTAGCACTCTACGTACAATGTAAATACAACATTCTAACAATCTGAAAAGCATATTCTATAAAGTTGCATATTCGGGTAAACTGACTTTTATCAAAAATTTGGTATTTTAGCAACGCTTCTAAGACTAACTGTCCACTTGAGACAAAGTCTCAGGATGCTGTCCATTTGAAATCACTTTCGGTCTCGAGAGAGTTTCCTGAGACTCGATAGTCACTGCAGTCTCGAGACCAGGAACATTTCGCGTTCACTTGAGAGCCACCTAACTCGCAGTCTGTATTGAGTGATTTGATCGCAGTTTGTTTATTTTGATCTTTTCTTTCCTAATAGATTCGCGCTATATTTCTATATAGCTATATTTCTAGCCTATATAATTGTGTATAAAACTGCGAAAAAGCGGAAACTGGCAAGAATATTTTTTTAATAATTGTTTTAGGCAGTCGCTTGTACAATATAGTTTGGTTACAGGATTATGTTCAGAGTAGTTTGTTTGTTTAGGTATTTGAACTTAAATCTGTGAGACTAAAATTGAACAGAAAAAATTATTTTTTTTCTCAACTTTTTTTTTGTGTGTGGGTGTTTGTGTTTTATTTACAAAATAAACATAGAAATTCATTATGGTGCGTTTTCTATTTTTTAACATGCACCTGTATTTGGCAAAATTTGGAATTATTATTATTATACCGAATGCCTGGTAGCATGGGACCTAAACCTATATGGCTTTTATCCCGCCGATGCCCCCATATCATCCTCTTAAATAATCTCCCCCAGTAGCTCTATCCAATCCTGCGAGAGTGGTACCCTCCCAAATACGCGAAACCTAGTACCAGCAAAAGGGGGACACTGACATAAATAGTGATACACCGTTTCCCTGACTCCGTCATCGCAATTCTGACAAATGGGACTAGGCGTCCTCCCTATGTTAAAGAAGTGACTAGACACCCAAGTGAGTCCAGTCACTACCCCCACCAAGGTCCTCAGACTTGTCAGGGACAGGAGGTACTCCGAAACTCCTTGCTTAATTCCTTTTACAAATCTTTTAGCTTGGAGGCACCCCTACGAGTACCCCAGCATTTCTCCAAGACTCTCGTCTCCCAAAGTCTGATCTGTTATGTCGCGACCGTCTTGTGACGGCAAGGGCTGGTTCAGGACCACAAAATGGTAATGATGATCACGCTCTAGCCAATTGATCCGCCCTCTCATTGCCCTCTATTCCCGCATTGTCCTGGTATCCAATAGAGACGCACCTTATCCGAGCCACTATGGCTTGTTCAAAGCCCTCAGTGCGGCCTTGACTATAGAGAAAAACCGCACGCTCTTTGATCTCTCCCTGCCCTCCCCCAAGGCAGGCAGCTCAATAATGCCCCACACCTCGGGACTGGGAAGACAGTGGCCAAACACCAAAGGCCACCGAACTCCCTCTATCCAACTCCTGCAACCATGCTCCCGCTCCTGGCAAGGCCAGTCCCCTCCTGCCTAGAGCCATCTAAATAACAGCGAATAATGCCGTTACCCGCCTCCGTTGACTTAGTGAGCTTATCATCCCCTGTACTGCCAATACTGATCTCATAATCCGTCTCAAATCCCCATTTCTTGCTCGTCTCGTCAAGTTTAGATAGCAGAAATCGATTTATTCGCTAAATCTCATCCTCTATCCTAGTGTGATCCCCCGAAAGGTTCTCACCCATTCTCCCTTACACCTCATTCTGAGGTACCCCTTCATCGCTTCACCCACTACCAGATACTGAAGAGGGGTTAGCCCCAGCTACGTCTCGTTCCGAATAGCTCACGGACAACACATGAAAGTCCTCTACTAATGAGATGAGATCAAGAGACACCGAACATATGTCGTTCACTGAACAACCATAATTACTTATATATGTGAACTCACCTTCGACATCACCAGGGAATCGCCCATTCAAAACTATTAAACTATGATCATCGCAGAATTCCAAGAATGCAGAACCTCTATTATTAAGAATCTGGTCTTTAGAGTTCCTGAGAAGTCGACAATTTGGATTATTAATATAAAGGTCATCAGGAAGAGCCTGCAAGTCGGCTATTCGAATATTACAATCTCCAACTATCATATATTTAAAAGAATTATGAGTCGATAAAAAAGTGCTTAATTTAAAAAAATCACTATCCCAGGAATTGCAGTTAATATAAACCGGATAAATGAAATATTCTAATGAAAACAATTTTACAAAAATTAAGTCGATATTCTCAATTTGCACAAACCGCACCACTTCATTGGAAACCGAAGACTTAATACCATAAAGCTCGCCACCTATGGGTCTGCCAAGTCTTGAACGCCTAGATGCAGGAATAAAACATAGATAATAATCATTTAAAATATTTTTAACATAACTAAAATAACATTCTTCCAAAAAAGTTTCAAAAAAACAAAAATTTCAAATTCTTTAACAAAATTCACAAAGTATTGATCTTTAATTTTATTCTTCAGACCGCACACATTATACGAAAGCAAACTTAACTTATTCAAACCACATCGCACACTTTTTCCGGAACGCCGGCTGACAACATTACCTCAGGATTTGGGTGACGAAGGAGGCTCCGCAGATGAGGACTGATGAATAACTGGAAGTGCTCCACCCATAGTAGAATTAATAGCTCCCCCAAAATAATTATTAGGCACAGAATTGTTGTATACATCCATAACAAACTTGGTTATGTCCGAGCCAATGACGTCACAAAGCTTTCGAGTTCCAGGGTCACCACTGAACTTCAAGCCATCTGCTAAAGTCCCTCGGAACTCGACTGATCCCACAAACATGCGATCACCTCGAACAAATACCTTAATGTCAGGCCTAAGCTTCAAAATTTCCTTTCTTATTAACAATAGCTTAGATTGTTTCTTCCTAACATTTTCAGGGTAATCATTATGGACCGAAAAGCCAGTGCCCTTGAGCCTCTTGATTGTCCTCAGTACCAACAATTTGTCCGCATACAAAACAAAAGAAACCAAAAAGGGTCTATTTACGTTATCTCTCCTGCCCAACGGCGACAGCAACAAAAAAGTTGAGTTCAACCTCACATTGAGGACCTGTTGAAGGAAATCAGTCACCAACTTAAGAATGTCATCATTCTGATTATATTTAAAACCTCGAAAAATTAGATTATTTCGTCGAGATTTCATTGCCAACGCTTCCATCGCCAACTCGATTTTCTCATGACTGGCTTTCATATTAGCAACTTCACTCTTAAGCATACAAATTTCCTCTTTTACAGCTTGATTTTCCTCATGAAGAAGCTTAAACTCCTCCTTTGTTGCAAGAGTGGATAGTTTAGTGTCTAGCAAGTTAGCCATAGTGCGCGTAATAGATGTCATTAATTCAGTTTTCAACGCATTAAGATCGCCAACAGACACTGCAGTACTCCAGTTAATTCTGGTGAGCTTCTGGAACGTTTTTGATTATTATTTGAACGTGGTCCAGGAGAAAAATACTTATCGTTCTTGGTGGCATCCAACTTAGATATCAATAAAAAAAAAATATTATTGCAATTGATAAAGCAAGCACAAATACGCTAGTAATAAAATATAATAAAAAAAATAAAATAAAATTGGCTAACGATTTAAATTCTACTATACTATAATCAATCAGCTGGCAACCAAACAAAAATAAATTACACCAGTGTGTCTGTGTGCAAGTGTGCAGCATAAACAATAACTATACAACAGTCTGAATACTCACAGTGAAGCTCCCCTCCACTAAGTACCAAAGTCTATATCACTATCTTCAAAAAAACTTGTTTTATTAAACAATATTCACCACTATTTTATATTTTCCTTAAAAAACGACTCGATAATTTTTTATTTTATTTTGATAGAATTAATTAATAAGCACACAAAGAGAAAAGTTTTGCACCAAAACACAAACAAAAAATCCGCCAACAAACCACTTAAAAACAGAAAAAAGAACAGAGCACCTTAAACACGTCTATTCAGTATGGCAGTCAAACATCAACTCCATGTATATATTTATATGGTATCCCAAGTTTAAAGAGAATCTTTGGAATCGTTTAAGAGAAAATTGCAAAAAACTAAAAAAAGAAAAAATCAGTAACGTCGCACGTTCGGTTATGGCTTTGCCTGAAACCTTCAGATACGGTGGTAATACCTAAACGGAATGACTACTAAGTTTGTGGTTCCTTTAATTTTTGGTTTATAAAATATTTTGTTCTCTCTCTCACACACACACACACTCTCTCTCTTGCGCACTCACGCTTCAGGCCATTGCTGAATGCACGTTTTCATACTCAGGGGGCCTCAAAACATTGTATATCCGGTAAAAACTCAATTTCGAAAATCTGACACGATTGCAATACTTCCTCCCTTACAACGATTAAGAGAAAGTAATAATGAAGAGTGTCATATTATAAAGCGAGTACAATTTCAAAAAAAAAAGGCAAATGAAAATAACTAGGTTGTAAACTTTTTAATTTGCTATATAGAAAGAAACATAATTATAACATTAATTAATAACATAATTAATAAAATTATGAATAAATGTTATGGAATATCCCCTGTTTGGTATTTGTATAGCTAACTTTCGGCAAGTATATTTGCATTCCTTATTATTTATTGGTGGTGGAGTTTGTGTGGTGGAATCGAAATTGAAAATGATCTTTTAGAGAGAATCTAACGTCGCAGTTTGCCCAGAAACCCTTAAAAACTATTTTTCATTAAGCAAATCAACAGACCACTAACATCTTAGGAATATTAGGGTTAATGCGGGATGCAAGTTAGAGGGAAAAAATTTTAATATTATATATACATATATATGTATATATAATATAGGGGGCCGTGGAATTTATTATATAGAATTCTTTCACGGTTTATGAAATATTTAATCAAATATGGAATCTATGGTTGGAAACAAAGAAAGAAGTTAAGATGATTTTGCGGAAGATTTTGGATGAACAATAGTTAGTTATAGGGTATTAGTTATAGAATGAATGGAAGAATTGGATAGTTGTGGTTACGATGCTCTTTGAACCTTACATTTCTCCAATTTATAACCGGGATAGGATTAAATATCAACTTTAGCCATATCTATCTAATTAGCAGTTTGTTAGCAAAATGACAGTATGAATACTAGACAGTTTGTCAAGTAGTCACTCTGCTTTTTATAGCGTTGAAGTAGAACAACTGTTTAAATTGTAGAACAACTGTAAGCAACACTAAAGATAAGGAGACATTGTCATATTAGATTGAAGCAATGATGATTTGTAGGAAAGTGAAGTCTGATTGCAATTATTCCTATACGGATAATAGAAAGTTAAAAAAGTGTCGAATATTATGGGCTAAAATTTAATTTTGTTTAAATTTTGTTCATAAATTCATAAATTTAGATTTCTCGAAACTTCAATTAAAAATTATGTTCGAAAAATTAATTTTCAATTTAATCTCCAACCCTGATTGAATTAGATCAAATTGTGCCAATATTAACATAAATAGTTTCGGCATTCTTAGAAGAGAATTAGTTGTTAAAAATCATTTTTTCATAGAAAGCGATCCAGGTACTTGAAGAAGGAGGAAGATTATGTATCAGAAAGCATTGCTAAAAAATTGTACAAGAAAATCGTTTAGAATCTTTATAAATAATTGTCTCAAGTAGAAATCTTAGAATAGAAAATTAATTAGTTATATGCATTGAAAGTCTGAACATGATACTGACAGCTAATTAATTATACACCTTAAGTTCAAATCAGTAAACCTTACCTGGTTTTTCAATTTACCCAAAACATAAATAAGATTTAAAAAGTTTTTCAATTATGATAAAATTTATTCAGGATCCAATAAAAAATCTCCTCTTAAATATTGTCTGTTACGATGTAATACTTTTTCTTTTTAATTTTTTTAATAATTTAAAATTCTAATATGAAACAATCTTCAATGAAACCTTTGTGACTTTCTTTTATTTCATTTAATGTAATTATAAAATTGAAAAATTTTCTTTATGCAAGAATTCTTATACAAAGTTGTTTAATAAAAAAAAATAGTGTTTGGGATCCATGTTGTTCCTGAGATTTATTTATTTATTTATTTATGTATTCTGTACAGCAATAACAGTCACATAGACCATAAAAATTGCAGTCAAATACAAGGGGAAAAAATATATATTCACAAGAGAATAAAAAAAAAAATTATCACAAGTTTATACATAAATACAAATAAATAAACTGCACACAAACACTGGGAGATGCAAAGATTTTTAATATAACTTTTATTAATATAAATTAAATCCTTTTCAGTGGGAATCAAGTAATTCCAGTTTCTGCAGCAACGAGTGATTAGATCTCTGTTGGCTGAATGTTTAGATGCTGAGATTGGTAGGTGTAAATGTCGGAGCCGTCTCAGTCTAACGGGAGGCACATAAAAAGGAAGGCTTGCTAATAATTCGGGGCAGTCTATATCTCCATTATTAAACAGTTTGAACATGAATAGGAGGTCTTTCCGGCATCATCTCTTTTCCAATGATTCTTTTTTTTTTTTTTTTTTTTTTTTAATCCAGCGATAGCAGTCGTAATACGCCATATGGCCTTAGTGTGTACGGCTGTATCTCAAGACAGCCGTCGTTATGTATTTAGATGGTCTCGCGGCCATCGACGCCTTAGTCGTCTTGGCGGGTTTGTGGGGAGAGTGGAAGTACAGAGGGCTTGGATTAGGGGATTGGAATGAGAAGATAATTTGGAATGGAATTTTAGGTAGCGGGATTTGGCTAAAGTGGAGACAAAGGGAATTTTTAGGTCAGTGTGGATAGTGAGGTTGGAGACATAGAAGGGAGCATTGACGATGGTGCGTAGGATTCCAATGATTCTAATAAGATTTCTTCTGAGAGCCTTTCATTTCTCCACAGGAAGTAGACAAACTTATTTTGAAGCCTTTTCTATTCTCTTGATGCCCTCAGCAGTATATGGAGACCATATAATAGACGCATATTCGAGCTTCGAACAGACTAGTGCGTTGTACAAAACCAATAGAGCCTTTACATCAACAATTTCCCTGCAGTGCCTCCAGAGAAAGCCTTGAAATTTGGATGCTTCCCTGCTTATATAGTCTGTGTGGGAACTCAATGTCAGACCTGAGTCCAGTAGGACACCCAAATCTTTTACAATTTCAATTCTCTTGACCTTTACCTCATCCAGATAGTAACTGGCTCTGACATGCTTTGCCTTACTGAAGAACGTTATAAATGAACATTTATCAATATTTAACTCCATACGATTATCTGTGCACCTCTGAAAGCTTATTTTGTAATATTATAGAGTCATGTTGTGGTGACTGGTTCCGCAGACCTGGAAAGCATCAGAGACATTTTCCATGGTAGCCTGCTTCATTTTTTGGTCATCGACGGTTTCGGGCGTTCGCCCATCTTCAGCATGCGTTTTTCAGACAGTGTGACAGCACAGACTTGCACAGAGCAAATTCAGTTTTACACCTGGAGATATAGACTGCCCTGAACTATTAGCAAGCCTTCCTTTTTATGTGCCTCCCGTTAGACTGAGACGGACTCCGACATTTGCACCTACCAATCTCAGCATCTAAACATTCAGCCAACAGAGATCTAATCACTCGTTGCTGCAGAAGGTGTAAAACTGAATTTGCTCTCTGCAAATCTGTGTTTTCACACTGTCTGAAAAACGCATCCTGAAGATGGGCGAACACCCGAAACCGGTTGATGACCACAAAATAAGCAGGCTACCACGGAAAATGTCTCTGATTATAGATTCATCTCTAGATTGCACTTTCAAAAACAGTTTGGAGTCATCAGGAAAAAATAATGATTTAATGTCCTCTATGTTGGCCAGTAGATCATTTATATAGATGAGGAAGATAAGTCGGTATTAAAATGTAATATATAATATCATAATCAGAAGGCAGCCTTTATAAAATATGTATAACACTTGAAATCTACAAGTCACAAGGACCCTAGAACCTACTTCATAAGATCAATTATTTCTGAAAAATATTTCATATAAAAGTGATTGATTTATATCTGTCCAGTTAGCATTTCAAGAAATTAGATATATTCAAGAACATTCCAAAATACATAGTGTAATGACATGGAAAGTCATACCAATGTAAAAGTGGTTCCAGCCAGCTGCTATCTTAACAAAGGATGGCAGTAATAAAGAGCAATTTATAACCAGCGACCTAGCAGGCCGCCGTCTTCAAGACAATGCCGGTCAAACAAACAACAAAGCCCTTTTCAATACGTTACATCAAAGCAAGCACCGATAAGGTTGGCCACTGACCTAAACAAGGTCAGCAAACTACGAAGGTCGCACAAGGTCGCACACTAGGACAGATGTCTTGGTGTGAGTGTGGCCAACACCGATATAAAAACTCTATCATATACAACGAGAGGATCATTATATCTTATACGATGATATGAGCACGTCCATATACACGAGCAGCAGTTTACGCGACTATACACAGTTTCATTTAAACTTATTATCTTTTAGTAGTGCATCTTAGTTCGTTTATTTTATCATTCTCATTTATTACTTATTTATCTTCTATTTATTCCTAAGTATTTTGCTAGTTATTAGTTACCATTTATACGTTAAAATTATTGTTAAAATACAGTTTATTTTTATAAAATCCGTATTAATAATTCGATGCACTAACTTCCAAAATCTCTCAACTAAATTCCGCCCTCTTCAAGACATCTACTACATCAGGAATCACATCAAACGATTCCATTACA
>JAAEAF010008709.1:0-25635 GCA_011037195.1 Triatoma infestans | reverse complement strand
GGCGGGTGTTGGTGTATTGGTTATGAGCATGGACTTGTAAGTGGGAGGACCCCAGTTCGAGTCCAGCGTATAACTAAATTTTATATTGTTTAAAAAATGTTAATAGTAAAGTAGGTGCTTCCGCCCCCGTCCACGACACCTAATTTGGTAGTTGGACGTTAAGCCCGCCTGAAAAAATAGGCATTACTTTACTTTACTTTTTTTATAACCTAAGAATAGAACACCAATGGGCAAGCTCTGGCCACACATGTAGACCGCACAAATCTGTATATGCGTTCAAATCTAGACCTGGACTGATTTGATTCTAAGTGCCTATCTGCGAATGTGCCTCTACGGATCGAGAGCTCTGTCAGTTCCTAGCGCTACCCTGGTTTACATTGACGTTTCGATCCTTCTAAGCTTTCTTAAGATATTTTGCAATATTGAGGTAAATTTATGTTTTTGACAGTCATATTTGGAACCGCTTTGATAAGCTAACTGCAATAGTTGTGGAGTTTGGCAAATTTTGTCCTAACAAAGTAGGGAGCCATGAAACAAAAATAGATCAAATCAATGGATGTACAATAGATGAAAATGAATTTAATTTCGAAAGCTAAATTTTTTTTTTTTTTTTTTTTTTTTTTTTTTTTTTTTTTATAGCGCATCGACAACTGCGGTCATTAGCGCTTCTCAGTTAATTTTCTTTCTCAAACCGGGTCCTTAATTAATAACTATATTGTAGGGACGCGAAGAAATGAACAAATTGCTTCAAACTAAAGTCGGGTGCTCATTAATGAAACAGAAGAGTATAACTTCATTTGCAAAACCATTCTGGTATTATAAAAGAATCTGGCGGTGAGATGATAACTGATTGAACAAGCCTATTTATTGTATGGGTGTATCTGTCCGATTAGATTATCTTATCTATGTAGTGTAGATTACCTTATCTAGTTGGTAATGAGACTCAAATGTATAATGATTTGTGAGAAACTCAAATTTTAAACTGCAAAATGTATGATTTAAGTCTAAAAAAAGCAATTGTTAAAGAAGTTGATGAAAACAAAATCACGACGTCTAGGGACGCAGCGTGCAATGTTTTAAATCTTTCGCGCAATAGCCCTTGAAGATTTAAAAGGATTGCCAGTTAGTTATTGTAGTTAGTTACCGAAAGGAGCGCGCCTCACGACCGCACATTGGTTCTGAGCCTTTCTGCGTCATCTCCTTCAAAAGCGCTTTGTGGGGCCATTGAGAAATGGCTAACTCGGAAACACACACCTTATTGGGAAAATATTATGGGACAAATTCATTCAAAGATTTTCTTGGAGGCCCTTCAAAGATAAAACGAAAGTAGAGCCAAGAAGAATCATTGCCTTTTGAAGAAACATCTACATTGCATGGGCCTCGTTGCGGATCTACTCTGTAGGAAATGTGGGCAGAAGGACGAAACACTGTTTCATCTTCTTGGAGAATGTGAGCACTATGCTCACCAAAAATGTTGCCCCTATAATTTGGTGCCGACCCCCAGGATCAGAGATTTCTCTCATCTCAAGCGTAGCATTTTTTAATGAGACAGAGTTATGTGAGTTGTCTTACGGGGGTAGCATAATGCAGAACTTCCATCGGTGGCCCAAGTGCAGAACTTCCCTAAGGAGAGACCCTGGGTCCTAAATTAGATTAGAACTAATTATTTAAGCACATTTTCAATTTAGTAATCTATTCATATAATTTGTTTTAAAAAAAAAAGTTTATATTAATGAAGTAGTTTTAATTTGATATAATTTCAGCACAAACCCTGAGAATACCCCGTACAAAAACTCGTTAGTGGTTAGAAATTGGTCCACTACCAGTAATAATATCAGGTTTAATTGGTTCAAAGTGGTCCGTATTTGCCACAGCTGGTTGACACATGATAATATAGCCAATGTTTATCCGCCAAAATTTCCCACTTCAATATTAAAACCAATTAAAACTGGATTATAGATTTAATTTTTAGCAAAACTTGCAATGTAAGATTTGATTAAAGATATTTTGAAAATAAATGCAAAATATGTTAATCTCGTGGATTTATCAATTCCCCTGGGGGTGTTCCATTGAAGGACCCTGAATATTTACCCTTCTTTTTTGTTTTAGTATCTGCGGGGAGGGACCAAGCCCTATGCTATCCAAAGCGCCCTTCTCGGCGCATATACCTACCCCAAAGTTCAGAGCCTTCTCAGTGCACTGCCGGTCTCCGGACAGTGTTCTCTCGTTACAGACAATACTGTCCATGACCGGACAGTGAACTGTAAGAGGCTCCTAGAAAGAAAAAAATCTAAGGGCAGCAGTTGGACTCGAACCCGGGATCTCCGTGTTGCTAGTCCAGCGCGCTACCACTGAGCTAATCCCTTCCCTTACCAATATTTACCCTTGGTCCAACTAAAGGTAGTTATATATAGTACAAGTGGTTCATAATTGCTATTTCTCTAAAATCATATTTAGTTGTTTTTTTTTTTAGATGAATATAATATAATTTATTAGTTTTGTTTTTATATTATTTAAACAACATTGTTCATAACTTACCAAATCCTTATATAGGAATATATAATTGAATTAGTTAATCGCAAAATACCGTAAATTTTGTTCGAGACAATCAGAGTATTATAGTTATCTTTGGGTATAAATTTACCTTACAATGTCAGGGTTTTCACAAGACCATGTCATTCCCTTACAATGCCAAAACATAATATTATAAAATATTAACTAATTTTAAGAAAATATTACACATGTTAATTAACATACACCTGATTTATGTAAATCTTAAAAATAAATAAACATTACATAAGCGTTGGGTTATTTTATATATATATATATATAATTTTTGGTTTAGTATATAGTTGGCGAAGAAAGCACCTTTTGTAATTCCTTATCTATTTATTTAACTGTCCTTGACTATCACTTGAACTACAGTATTTATAAATAACAAATGCCTACAAATTACAATAATATAGATCCATAATGTTTTCATTTTCTTATTAATTGTATAATAATATGTTTACGATAATAATATTTAATTGTATAAATATTTAATATTAAAAAACTAGTTACTAGTGGAATTCTCGTCAAATAGATTTTATAATAGTGAGAATAGCCTCACTAAATAGGCTAGTATAGTGTAGAGTGAGATTTTTTTTTTGTGATGCTGTTGTGGCTAGGATCCCGTTGGACTGTCTCCCATTGGATTTTAGCCAGAAGGTGGCCCCTAAAACGGAACATAGCACGGCAAAAAAGATGCTTCTTTCTTACGCCAATATTTCAGATTTTTTTTTGTTTTTTTTTTTTTTTTATTAAAGATAAACAATATTTTTTCAAATTAATGTTGTAAGAAAGTTTGTGCTGGAAAAAAATTGTATTTAATCATTTAAAGGCTCTTTTTTTGTCGCAAAATGTATCCATTATTTCCTTTTATACTTGATCATGAAGTATTATTTAGGTGGCTTCTCTGATATGTTTTATGTACTGTAGACAATGCGGATAAAATTGATATCATTAAAAGCTCTCTAAGAGCATAGTGGAAGCATTCCTCATATTGATAGGCCCTGGGTGCCGAATGAAAATTTATGAATGCAAAAAAAAAAACACATTTTGTCGCGTTTTAATAGCCCTCCAATAAATTAACATAGGTACATTCGTGTTTGTAATCCAGTTCCGTGTCTAGGGAGAACACGAAATATCCGGTGTATACATTAATTTCGAAAACTTGACACGATTACTGTACCTCCAGGAGATAAATACTAGGAGTAAGAGAAAGTAAAAATGTAACTATATGTGCAAAACGAATTTAATTTATTTCAACGAGAAGGAACCTTACACTATTCTGAAGCTGCTGTTATACTATCAGATTTCTGTTCGATTTCAGCTCTACTACATCGATCTAAAATGGTGTCCATTTATTTAGCTCTTTCATCCTATGTAATAGGATTCGAAGAGAGGAATCTAAAGCATAGAGAGAGAGACACACAAACATTGAGAATCTCACTCGCTACTTAGGCCATACTAGAGTGGGAGACTCTGTTTATATACAGCAGCGTTAGCCCTACAGAGGGACAGTCTAAAACAGTTTATACAGCAGTTACAACGCGCCAGCAACCAACTACTACCCTTCTCTTTACTTACTCTAAATCTCTCGCTACCAATTTCTAATTTCGTGTAAAGTCCTGGCAGTTTGTGTTACTTTCTCATTGTACAGTGTTCAGCATTATTTCCAGTTTACTCTCAAACCCAATTCTCTCCTTCTCATACCCATTATATCCTATCTTTTTTGATCAGATCTGGAAGCTTGGAAAGCAAAAGAGTTTAGTTTTTCTTCTTTCACAAATTGAAACCGCCTCCAACCATTCCCTTTTTTCACTTCTTCTGGATTTGACATTTTATTTATCAATTTTTACCATGCCCTAGAGGGATATGTATGCTGAAAATAATGTATCTATACTTTAGACGAAAAAAGAAAACTGGATCTTTCTCGTCCTAGAAGCACCTATAGCACATACACCGGTGATGGACAATGTTGACACTGCCGGAGGCACACTTGTTAGAACTTAAATGTAATTACCATGATATGGTCTATTTTCTTCTTTTTCTTTTTAGTGACAAAAATTGCTAAGATAGCTAAAATAAGTTCATGACATCAAATATGATGTTCCAAACATCGATGAAGTTTTTTCCCCATTTTCTAACAAGAATTTATGTTTCAGAATACTCTCAGCAAGTGATTGAAGACAAGTTAAGTGTTGACAGTGTTAATTGCCATGAATGTATAAAAACCATGTTTAAATAAAATTATTCATTAGAATTTTTGGGGAAAAAAAAGAGAAATTTTCCAGCTGGATGTGTGTGGTGTGTGCGTGTGTATTTCACGTAAAATATAAACAAATAAAAGTCAAAGTGAATTTAATTATAAGATGGAATAAAATTACTTATATTAATATAATTAAAGTTCTAAAAGAATAAACAAATAGCAATTAAAATAATATTACAATGGAAAAGATCAATTAATTTTGACAATGTTTTTGGAGAAGATAATAGAATTGAAAGAAATTTTTCATGATATAAGAAATAATATCATAAACTCTAAATTTTAATTATTTAGAAAAGTAAAAATTTTAGAATACAGAATAATCTGAAGAATAATTAATTGATGAAGATCAGTCGGTTCATCGAATGATAATCGAATGGTAGGCATGAATTTGGAAAAAAATAATTCCCTTATTTAATTAAATAAATAATATTCAGTATCAAGATATATAAATATTCGATTAACTGGTAATTTTGCTGCATGTATCTGTATTGTTTTACATAATGATTAAATAATAGATCCGAGGATTTATTGGATAATTCAATAGTTCAGTAATCCATCAAGTTTTATCTAGGAAAGATATTACGACTGAATGTATAAATATATATACACCAGAAGAAAACTATTAAATTAAAAAATTTAATAATTAACGAACATATTTCAGTCCATGAAAATTTTATGAATTGTTGTTTTGTAATGTCGCAGACTGACTGACTACTCATAATGCCAACTTAAGAAAATTAATAAAAAAATAAAAAAAAATCTGGTGTGAAATACTCACACAACTTTCTCTTACTCCTGTTCTCAAAATTATAATTGACAAAGGTTATGGTTTGTGTAGCAAATATAACGAAATTCGTTGAAAACTGAAAAAACTGTTCAGTAAAAGCGCACTTCCGGTTTACTAATTTTCTTAGAACTTGGAATTTTGGTCATCTATTTATTTATAATTATTTTTGTTTGGATGATAGAATTAAATGATCAACTATGATACCACTTTAAAGGGAACTGTAACCCCACCCCTTTCCTAAAAGTGCCCTTAAATGAATTTTTCCAGAGAAATGTTTTAAATAAAAGATGTACATTATTGTGTGTTTAGTTTATATACGAAGTTTCAAGAAAATCGTGGAGCTATTTTAGAGAAAATCGCGAAAAAGTGAAAAAAATCATTTAGTAAAGTGGTAAAGTAAACGCACTTCCGGTTAACCAATTTTTTTTCAAACTCGCAATTTCAACAACATATTCAATTCTAATTAACATTGTTTAGATGACAGAATTGTCTAATAAACTGAAATAGCAGTTAAGATGAAAACCTAACCCCACCTCTCCCCCAGAAGTCCCTTTAAATGAATTTCCCTAGAGAAATGGTTGAAATAAAAGTTATAGCTCTTTGTATGTGTAGTTGATATAACAAGTTTAAAGAAAATCGTCGGAGCTATTTTTGAGAAAATCGCAAAAACGTAAAAAAAACAACTAGTAAAGTGGTACTTCCGGTTGAGGAATTTTGACAGATAATGCACCGTCAGATCCCATGGTGATACCTAAACGTAATAACAAGTTTCAACTTTCTACTGTTTTTCGTTTTGGAGCTATGCTGTTCACATACATACACACAGAGACCATTTGCTAAAAACCACTTTTTTGGACTCAGGGGACCTCAAAACGGATATTTCCGGTGAAAGCTCGATATCGAAAATTTGACACGATTACAATACTTTCTCTTACTAGGAGAAAGAGAAAGTAAAAAAGCAAAACAACTGAAAAATCTATTGATTAGATTGGATCCTTATTGTCGAGTTCGCTGATAGCACTTAAACGAAATGCCAAGTTTTAGAGCCTTCTGAGGTATTCCGTTACTTCAGATTTGCGGATCATACACACTTTTTCGTATTCAGCACAACCTCAAAACAGCATTTCTGGGAGAAATTTGAATTTTCGCACTATTTCCTGTTACACCAAAAAGTTTAAATAATATATTCCAAAAATAATAATCTTTAAAATTATTTGAATTTCCATTGAGATTTATATTTTCCAAAATCCCAATATATTTGCTACAGAAAATGTTTTAAGTACAATAAATTCTCATAAACTAAAATATACAATGTGTCAAAAATAATTATATTATATAATCCACTTATAAAACTCATATTATCTCATATTGTGTAAACAGAAAAGAGCAATTTTTTTGCAAAAAGATAATATTTTATTACACTGTAAACCGTTAAATTCTACTTAAATTCTTTCTTTTCTTTTTCTTTTTTTTTGTTTTTATATAGAATTTGAAGTTATTCATTTCCAAATTTTTTACTTTCTCTTATTTTTTTTTATTATAATTTGTATTATTTACAAAATAAACAATTTATGACCTGTTTTTTACTTTCTCTTACTCCTAAGTAAGAGGAAGTATTGTAATCGTGTCAAATTTTTGATATCGAGTTTTCACCGGAAATATCCGTTTTGATGTCCTCTAAGTCCAAAAAAAGTTGTTTTTAGCAAATAGTCTATGTGTGAGTGTGATGAGTCTATGTGAACAGCATAGCTTAAAAACGAAAAACCCTAGAAAGTTGAAAGTTGATATTCCGTTTAGGTATCACCAGTATGTTATCTGTCACAATTCCTCAACCGGAAGTACCACTTTACTAGTTTTTTTTTTTTTTACTTTTTTGCGTTTTTCTAAAAAATGGCTCCGACGATTTTCTTCAAAACATGATATATCAACTAAACATACAATGAGCTACATCTTTTATTTGAAACATTTTTTCTAGGGAAATTCATTTAAGAGCAGTTATGTAGGAGAGGTGCGTTTAGGTTTTCATCTATTTAAGTTTATTAGACAATTCTGTCATCTAAATAATGTTAATTAGAATTGAATATATTGTTGAAATTCCGAGTTTGGAAAAAAATCGGATAACCGGAAGTGCGTTTACTTTACCACTTTACTAAATGATTTTTTTTCACTTTTTCGCAATTTTCTCCAAAATGGCTCCGACGATTTTCTTGAAATTTCTTATATAAACTAAACATACACAGATCTACAACTTTTATTTTAAACATTTCTCTAGGAAAATTCATTTAAGAGCACTTTTAGAGGAAGGGTGGGTTTACGTTTTTTCCCTAAAGTCCTATCATAGTTGATTATACAATTCTATCATCTAAACAAAATTAATTAGAAATAAATAGATGGCCAAAATTCCGAGTTTCAAAAAAAATTAATAAACCTAATGTGCGCTTTTACTGAACAGTTTTTTTTTTGTCAGTTTTTGACGAATTTCATTAAATTTGATACACAAACTATAAAATTTGTCAATTATAATTTTGAGAACTGGGGTAAGAGAAAGTTGTGTGAGTGTTGTGACACCAGATTTTTTCCTTTAAGATATTCTGTTAAAAATCTTCTATATTTTTCCAAGAACTGTTTTTTATCTCACTAGCCTTTCCGCGTAGTAAAGGAAAAACCCTTTTCTTTAATATTTTCCGGGTCACATCAATAAAAAATAGAGATCCCATTTTTTTTTTTTTTTTATCTAATAGCAATGATCTTTAATTAAGTTAAAAAAGGGGAGGGGATAGCTAAGTGTTACTGGACTCCCACGCGGACGTCCTGGGTTCGAGTCTAGCTGTGCTGCCCTTAGATTTTCTCTTCCTAGGAGCCTCTACAGCTCACTGTCCGGTGATGGACAGTGTTGTCTGTAACAAGAGAACACTCCGGACACCAATAACCATAAATGTTGACGCGCCTTGAATTAAAAACAAAAAATCTGGTGTGAAACACTCACACAACTTTCTCTTACTCCTGTTCTCAAAATTATAATTGACATAGTTTGTGAACCAAATATAACGAAATACGTCGAAAACTGAAAAAGCTGTTCAGTATAAGCGCACTTCCGGCTTACAATTTTCTTAAAACTTGGAATTTTGGCCATCTATTTATTCCTAATTAATTTTGCTTGGATGATAGAATTGTATAATCAACTATGATACCACTTTAGGGGAAGCTGCAACCCCACCCCTCCCCTAAAACTGCCTTTACATGAATTTTTCCAGAGAAATGTCTTAAATAAAAGATGTAGATCTTTGCATTTTTATTTTGTATACGAAGTTTCAAGAAAATCGTCGGAGCCATTTTTGAGAAAATCGCGAAAAAATGAAAAAATCATTTAGTAAAGTGTCAAAACAAACGCACTTCCGGTTATCTGATTTTTTTCAAACTCGGAATTTCAACAACATATTTAATTCTAATTAACATTATTTAGATGACAGAATTGTCTAATAAACTGAAATAGCAGTTAAGATGAAAACCTAACCCCACCCCTCCCCCAGAAGTGCCCTTAAATGAATTTTCCTGGAGAAATGTTTCAAATAAAAGTTGTAGCTCTTTGTATGTGTAGTTGATATGCCAAGTTTAAAGAAAATCGTCGGAGCCATTTTTGAGAAAATCGCAAAAACGTAAAAAAAAAAACTAGTAAAGTGGTACTTCCGGTTGAGGAATATTGACACATAACGCACCGTCAGATCCCATGGTGATACCTTAACGTAATATCAAGTTTGAACTTTCTACGATTTTTCGTTTTTGAGCTATGCTGTTCACATACATACACACACACACAGACCATTTGCTAAAAACCACTTTTTTGGACTCAGGGATCTCAAAACGGATATTTCCGGTGAAAACTCGATATCGAAAATTTGACACGATTACAATACTTCCTCTTACTAGGAGTAAGAGAAAGTTAAAATAAAATAAAATAATGAAATTGCAAAATAATTTTGAAGTGTTTTGGTTCACACATTATAGATATACCGAAGATATTATAACAAGTTTTCCAAACTTATCTTACTTTAAGGTCTGTCACCTTGTTGCAATTTTTCTACATTATTTTTATCTGTATAATTACCTTGTTATTTTATTATAGTTATTTAATTACTTCTATTTTTTTTTTTTATTGTTTCATTTGTTAAATACTAGTTATATTATTATTTGTATAATTTTTCTTTATAGAGAGCGCCTGAAGATGGCAAACAATGTTTGCCGAAACGTTGGGTTTTAAATAAATAAATAAAAAAACACTTTAAAATTATTTGGTGTATTTTTTTTTGTTTTTTTGAAACTTCCTGGTCCGATAAGCCAACAATACCTGACCAAAAATAATAATAATTTTGTTAAAGCTTAATACCGGCCTAATGATTTTTCCCAATCCTTTATTTTCCCACACTTTTATTAGTAAAAAAAATATTGTTAATCATGTCAAAGTTTCATAATTGATTTTTGACGGGAAATATTATATTTTTGAAATTACCTAAGTGAGAAAAACAAGCATTGTGTCAATTGTGAGTGATTATTATTCAAAATTGGAAAAAAAAAAAACAAACAGGAAATTCAGATTCGTTATTCAATTTAATCTTCGGATCCATCACAAAGTTTTCGGAAATCAACCGGAAATGCAAGTTTAAAGAATTGTAAATTAATTATCTTAAAATTAGTTAGTCTTAAGTCAGGCCTCAAAAAAAAAAAAATATTTCACTAAAGAAGAAATAAAAAATAAAAAAATAAAAAAATTCCTCTTGACACTTTGCACAACGTGAGAGGATATTCTCTTTTAAAATTTATTGCAGTAATCACTAGGAAGAAGATTAATGAATCAATATTGATGTTGCTGTGGACGTACACTCACTCATACCACACACATCTTATCAACTTGTCACTATAGTTTGACAACTCATTTCACGCTAACAAAATATTAAATCTATTAATTCAATAAGATTTACTTTTTCTTTAATTCGACGGTTAATTTTCTTATTAAAATTATTTATAATTAAAATCCATTATAATTATTTAATTAAGGTTTAGTGAATTATAAACAATATAATATATAGTTTTTAAGTTCTCAATTTGACCTTTAAATAAATGTGAAATTTATTTTTAAGAAAATATTTGGCATCATGTTTAAAGTTCAACTTAATAATCACAAAGTTTTAGTGAGGACTTATCTATCTTACAAAATAACAAAGAAATTAATTTTTAACAAAAACAATAGAATTATATAATTTTTTCTCTATTACTATCTCCAGTATTATTCAATCTTTTGCTTTCGGATATTATTGACTTTTTTAACTTTCGTGGTGCTTGTTCTGTCAATGTTCATGGATCTTTTTAATGTATTAATTATTGCTCTGCTATGCGGATGATATCGCCATTTTTGCCATCTCAATAATTGACCTTCAAGAAAAACTAGATATTTTAAAAGAATATTGCTATTTAAATTCTCTTTAAATGAATACCAATAAGAGTAATGTTTTCTTTTAATAACTTTAAACGTAACAGATATCGGCCAATTACTTACTTATGTATTGGTATCGTTTTATTGATACCGGAAGTTGAAGTGATGAGTAAGAGTAAGAGATTGTTAATTAAAGGGTAAGAGATTAGAGAGTTGGTATTCGAAATGCGTACTACTGATTTATAAAAATATACTATATTTTAACAAATAATTTACAGAGATATAAAATAGAAAAACTAAGATGCACAATTGTAAATAACTATAAGAATTATAAAATGAATATAAAATATTAAAGAAGTTAGTAAAGTGTTAAAACCTTAAATAGGGACGCGCTCGCGATGTGAGATGGTGCTTCTGATCTGAAAACTGATGTAGACGTTTGATGCCTGAGTCGAACTGAATCCCTCCTCCAGTGGAGCGACGTGTTATATTTGCATCACCCACACATCGACGCTGATGTGTAAGTACGTGTAACACTAAGACATCTCTTATGTTATATTGACCCTAGGGGAGGTCAGTAGTTAACAAGGGCTGTTTTGGCCGGGTTGGCGAACAGATGGCGGGCCAGGTAGGCCAGTAAGGTATTATCTCTTGACTGTATATTGACCCTTTTTGAAAGAAATACAAAAAGGGTTTGCCGCGGTTCATGACCTGCAGGTAGCGGCTGGCTGGACCCTTTTCCAATTTTCAACCAATAGTTGTAATTTTTAGATTTATTTAAAAATTATCTCTTCTTTTTTTTTTTCTTGCTATCGCTATCACATCACACTTATTCAGGTGAACCTATTGAAATAGTTAATAGTTTCATCTATTTGGGCCTTCCGTTTTGCTTCGAACGGTAAATTTCAACAAGCACAGAAGCATTTCCTTTCTAGAAGTAAAATAGCAGTTAGCAAGGTGAAGAGTACGAGTATATTGATTAACTCTAAGGCAAATAGGAGTAAATCCCGTTTAAAACTTCTGAATGCTATAATTAACCCTACTGTTCTATATTCTAGTGAGATTTGGGCTTTTTCCTATATGGGCAGCATTAAAATAATACAAGTGTAATTTTTGAAACAAATTTATCAATCTCTGTTTGATCTACAAGATACCGGACTCTGTTTTACATTTCCTCTTCTACTGTCACGCATTGCAACCATTTAGAGAACATTTTAATGCAATCTTGCTGACTCGGTTACTGAATCCAACTGTTTCAAGAAACTGTTCACGGTTGGGTCCGTCTCTCAGATAAATGCAATTTACAAATACATTATTAATGCTCTAAGAATAAGTAGTTTTATTCTATCTGGTTAACTAGTATTATTTATTATTTTATTAATAACACGTTGTTCAGTTTATGACAGTAGTCATGAATTTTATTTCTGTTTATGTATTATGTATTATGAATATCATATTATTTTTGTATATTGTAAATCCAAACTCCTTGCAAAAGGAATGTTATTCCTATATGCAATCTATATGTATAAAAATTCAGCATCCGTATGTTTGTGGCCGCAAAACTCGAAAAGTAGTCAATGGATTGACTTGAAATTTTTAGAAAACGTTGCATTTCTATATAAGAGTGTATATATACTTTTTTATATACTTTTTACTACGAAGTTCCCACGGAAACGGGAACTTCTCCGAGCGTTTCGCGAGGTTGGCAGAAATAGACAGACTCAGACGCGTTGCGATGGCGGCTCACTCTCTGAACCTCTTTCTCAACTACTTACAAGTACCTCTATTCCGAAGTTCCCACGCTAAAATCCGTTTAAACGGCCATATTGCGTTAGCACTTGCTTCTTCAGGTATTGCTGCTACGTTGATGGAAGGAGGTAGAACAGCGGATTCAGCTCTTAAACTGTCACTAAACATGCACTTCACAGAAAACCCAACATGTAACATTTCTAAAACATCAGGAATGGGAAAGGTTTTTCGGCGTGCAAAAATCATTGTATGGGATGAGTGTACAATGGCTTATAAGAAGTCATTGGAAGCATTAGACCATACATTGAAAGACTTGCGAAATAATCAGGTTCCATTTGGTGGAGCATTGGTGTTACTAGCCGGTGACTTCAGGCAAACGCTTCCAGTGATACCTCGCTCAACACCAGCTGATGAATTGCATGCCTGCTTGAAATATTCAACTCTTTGGAGCAAAAAAAAAATCATTTAACGAACGAATATGAGAGTTCAACTTCAAAACGATCCAACAGCTGCCATATTTTCAAGACAATTACTCGAACTCTAACGGCACTTCTCCTACAAATCCGAAACGGGAAAAATCACCTTCCCATCTAATTTCTGCAACATTTTACATTCAAAAGAGGAATTAGTAGACAGGGTATTCCAAAGCATCGAAATAAATTATCAAAATCACGCATGGTTAAGCCTAAAAATCAGGCTGAGCCACAGCGAAGCATCGTTAGCTAGTAAATAAATAAAATAAATAATAATTTTTCACTGTCTTAACAGAGATATTTTAAAATGTTTTAAATATTTTTAATTTTGCGAAATTAGAGAGGAAGATATTTAGTTTCTCACAAAGTAATAATATACTTCTCAGACATATTTATTTTCTCTTACTCTATAAGAGAATGTATTGCGATCGTGTCAATTAAAACCGGAAATACAATCTTTTGAAGTACCCTCACAATATGGAAAATAATGTTTTTAACGAATGATCTCTCTCTCTGTTATGTGTGTATGTGTGAATATGTGAACAAAATCCGCTTAGATATCACTATCGCATACTACAATAAAATTTAAATCAAAATCTATCAACCGGAAGTATAATAATTGTGCTGAATAGCTTTTTTCAACTTCTCGTATTTTTCTCTTTATTAAAAAACGAACATCCTATACTATCTGATAAATACGTGTACCCCACCACTGATTCTATATTTATTTAAACTGAAATTTTCCAAGTTTAAAATTCAATATTTGTCAATTTTATAATTTTATTTTATTTTTTTGTTTAATTTAATGCGCGTCAACATCTATGGTCATTGGCGTCCCGGAGTCTTCTCAGTGCACTGCCGGCCTCAGGACGGTGTCCTCTCGTTTCAGACAACACTGCCCATCACCGGACCCGTGTAGGTCCCGGGGTAGAATAGGCCTACGGTATGGCCTGCCTGTCGTAGGAGGCGACTAAAAGGGAGACCCTGCACTGGACAAGTCGTATCTTCTAATATGATATGTATGAGTCCTTGTGTGGAAAGTAAAATCTAGTTATGTCACTTTTACTTCAACAATTCGAGACATTTTGGCGTAGGCTTGTGGTGAAGCCATCGCCCACCCTGCGGGGTGCAATCAGCTTCTGGCTTTCCAGATTGGGGATTCCCTCCCCCAACCCATCCTGATCCTTTCCCCTTGCAGGGTTGCCTGCAAGTTACCTGGGTCACTGAAACCAACCCCGATGGACATTAGATCCACTTCAGTCAGGCTAGCTCGTTAGAGTTGAAATACTGAACTACGGGCGCAAGCTACTTTCCAAGCCAATTGCTTGCAATAGATATAGGATTCGTAGTGGTCTTGGTTTAACCAATAACTCCAATGACCGAGGTCATTAAATTAACCCCAGAACCAGCCCGCTGCTGGAAGCGCATTTCCTGGGTGTGCGCGGTTCACCAGAGCCTACTAGAGAGTGTCTTCTCTAGCTTCTGGTAATGGAGTGTGACCACGTTGTGCGATCACTCTGCGCGCTGGTTGAGCGTATCTCAACCTGTCCTGCAGTGGGTCAAGCGAGGGAATGCTTCGGCACTTCTGTTATGGTCGGGCATTGCACTAAAAGTCCTTCCATGGTGGTGACATCCCCTTCTTGTTAAACGATCCCGTTGCTTGCAACGGGGGACTGGTAAACCCTAACGGGTAGGTACGGTCTAGAAATGCCAGGAGGAAAAGGAGTGTACGGGAAGAATGTCCATCACCGAACAGTGAGTGAGCTGTAGAGGCTACTAGGAAGAAAAAAATCATAGCTGAAGGCAGCATAGCTGGACTCGAACCAGGGATCCTCCGCGTGGGAGTCCAGTACGCTAACCACTTAGCTATTCCTTTCCCTTAATAATTTTATTAAATTGCAGTAAGAAAGTCGTGTTTTTTTTTTTTTAATTCAACATAACGCAAGTCAAACATAACAAGAACCATAAACTTACGTGTACAAATAATATAAATCAAGCTGGGACACTATTATCCAAGGTTATTTGATTTATTGAATAGAAAAATAAACAACAGTTAATTATTTTTAAAAAAATAAATAAATAAATAAAATTGTTCTTGATAATATGTTTTATGTAAACTGGAAAATTGAAATTTAATTGAATTAAACTGAAATAACTTGCTATCCAATGTTGTTCAACAATATTTCCCTTAATTAGAGCTTTGTTTATCAAAGCAATCTAATTAGAGCGATCTAATTATTTTGATGCCTCAAAATTGATGGTAAAATAAATTTTTAGATATTTCATTTCCTGTTTAAATTTTGCTTTCATTAAAAAATAAAAACAAAAAAAAATTTGGCATGACATACACACACACACACTTTCTCTTGCTGCAATTTACTTAGTCATAATTGACAATTATTTTCTTCACACATAAAATTCTTACTGTTTAGATGTTTACATTGCATTCAATTTTTACATGAATGGCGGAATCTAAACTTTATGAAACGACATATCTGTGGAAACGACCTACCTTCCCTTTCCTTCAAAAACCTCCCCCATTAAATTGGAAAAAAAAATTCAAAACTAAAGTGATAGGTCTATGTATTTGTAGTTAGTTTACAAAGTACAAGTAATCCAATAATGTTTTCATGGTGAAAGTCGCAGAAAACTAAAAAAAAAAAAATCTGGTGTGAAACACTCACAACTTTCTCTTACTCCAGTTCTCAAAATAATAATTGACAAATTTTATAGTTTTTTACCAAATTTAATGAAATTTGTCGAAAACTGAAAAAAACTGTTCAGTAAAAGCGCACTTCCGGCACTTCCGGTTTACTAATTTTCTGAAACTCGGAATTTCAGCCATCTATTTATTTCTAACTATTATGTTTGGATGATAGAATTGTATAATCAACTAGGATGGCACTTTAGAGAATTAACCCCACCCCTCCCCTAAAAGTGCCCTTAAAAGAATTTTCCCAGAGAAATGTTTAGATAAAAGTTGTAGATCTTTGCATGTTTAGTTTATATACGAAGTTTCAAAAAAATCGTCGGAGCCATTTTTGAGAAAATTGCGAAAAAGTGAATAAATCATTAGTAAAGTGGTAAAGTAAACGCACTTCCGGTTATCCGATTTTTTTTCAAACTCGGATTTCAACAACATATTTAATTCTAATTAACATTATTTAGATGACAGAATTGTCTAATAAACTGAAATAGCACTTTAGATGAAAACCTAACCCCACCCTCCCCCAAAAGTGCCCTTCAGTGCATTTTCCCGAGAAATGTTTCAAATAAAAGTTGTAGCTATTTGTATGTGTGGTTGATGTTTGGAATTTAAAGAAAATCGTCGGACCCATTTTTGAGAAAATCGCAAAAAAGTAAAAAACTACTAAAGTGGTACTTCCGGTTGAGGAATTTTGACAGATAACGTAGTGTCAGATCCCACGGTGATACCTAAACGGAATATCAAGTTTCAACTTTCTACGGTTTTTCGTTTTTGAGCTATGCTGTTCCCATATCATACATACACCACACACACACACACACACACACACACACACAGACCATTTGCTAAAAACCACTTTTTTTGGACTCAGGGGACCTCAAAACGGATATTTCCGGTGAAAACTCGATATCGAAAATTTGACACGATTACAATACTTCCTCTTACTAGGAGTAAGAGAAAGTAATAAACAGTTCCGTAAAGTGATACTTCCGGTCAATCAATTTTTTTTTTTATTCAGAATCGGAATTTTGGCAAAATATTTATTTTTGTTTAATGTTATATGGATTATTCGAAAAAAAATCGGATAATGAAATAAAATAGCACTTTAGAGGAAAGCCGTAAGTTTCCTTCCCCCAAAAAACCCGCTTAAATGAACTTTCCCGGAGAAATGTTTCAAATAAATATTGTGATTCAGATTTTGAGAAAATCTAAAAAAAAAACTGAAAAAAAAATACCTAATTAGTAAAATAGTATTTCCGGTTAACTGACTAATTTTGTTCACACATACATTTGCAGACCGACCATTCGCTATTCATTCTTTTTTTTTTTGTCCTCGGAACAGCACAAAACATAATATTTCCGGTGATATATTTCACAATACTTCCTCTTACAAACAGTAAGAGAAAATAAAAAAAGTATTTTAAGAAAATTGTATGCTTTATAACAATTACAATTTATAAAAAAAGTCAGGAAGACTAGCATTAGTTACGTGCATAGCTAGTTTCTTACTAAGAGGCCAATTTTCTACTACCAATAACCTTAACAAACAATATAACGGAATCATTACGCCTTCGCTTTTACACGTCCTTGCAGCATACCAAGTGATGAGGGGGTTTGTATGCAATGTATGTATGTTCAAAAAAAGATATCTATCAAGTAGCTTCTTCATAGGGGTAGACGATATGCCTACTTTCTAGGTCTGTTTGTAATGATAAAAGTGGCGAAAGAGGGTGGGGGAAGGGAGGGCTATGCCTCTTTTCTGTGTAATAGTATAAGGGAGGCATGCGCGCCGATAGTTTGTTCCCCCACCTTAACACAGTCTGCGCTAACCCCCTCCTGGGATTTTATCCATCTACTATACTACACAACGGCATCTTCGGCAAAGGAGTTCAAACCCTAGCAGTTCACTTTTGGGCACCATACCGTTTGCTACTTAGGTGAGTTTCAGATTTGTTTTTTTTTTTTTTTTTTTAAATTTAATTTCTTTTAATCATTCAATGAGTTTTCATTTTTCAACATTCACAAGCATTCAGTTATATAATTTAATTAACTTTTTTTTATAAAAAAAAAAATATTAAAATCCGTCAATAGATATTTAGTTACTTATAAATGCCGGTACATAGTCTGGTACAAGAAGTGGAGCCTACATTGTTGCTCCTGAAGTACTAAAGGACGCTTCAAGGCCGGGAACTCTTGCAGATCGATATTATCCTATGAGTGTATATGTGTGAGTTAGTAAAATACCGCCCTTAGCGCGCGATGGTAAACGTTCATTGCCGAGCGGCCGGAGTATTGATTAAAATTGGATGGAAAGAATTGCTTGTGAATGAAAAAGAAGTCCCCCTTGTAATTGCTCCAGGTTTTGGAGATTGACCTCTTAACCTCTAAATTATTAAGGATTACCTGGTTTACCACTTTTAAACTTTTATTTAATCTGTTAATCAATAAATTAAATTTTTAATTTTCCTTACAAAATTTTAAGTATTTCATATCTTTTTCACAGCATCCCACATTGCAGTTATTTTCTCTTTTATGAACAAGCAATTGAGAAAAAAACAAAGGCTACAAAAATTCATACTTTAAATTTAATTATGATAAATTAAATTTAATTAAACAAGTTTTAAAAAAAAATCTTTCGAATATTTGTTTATAATTATATAAAAGCAATTTAATTGCCTTGTAGATTTAACCAATGCAAAATCGAAGAAAACGCAGAATTAATTTTAATGAGAATCACTTCGTTATTATATTTTATTTTACCTTTAAAATGTTGAAAAAATTATTTATAATTTATTACTCTTTTAATAGAACTTTACAATTGTTTGACTTTTTCAAATTACCTTTTGAAATAGCAAGCAACAATCATAATTTATCATGAATACATAAAACTAAACAATTACTTGGACATTCATCCAAAACAAATTTTCTTTGGAAAGTAAAATTCAAAACACAAATTTTGCTATGAAATACTCAATAAACATTCGCTTATTGTAATAATTAATACAGTTAACAATGGAAGTAATACTGAAAGTATAGTTTGCCATTTAAGTTTTCACTTAAAATAGGGTATCGTATGTTTATTATTTTTGGTTATTATTTTATATGAGGTCTCTAAATGTGACTACGTACAAAGTTTACAAGGATATTCTTGGATATTCTTGAAAAATAATATAAATAATACAAGTAAATGGAATAAATGTCAACTTCCGGTTGAAGGATTTTTGATCGAAACCTCTTCGTATGAGATTACACAGAGATGTCTTAATTGAAAATTATGTTTAAGCTTCCTGTGATTCGAAGTTACTAGGATATTTTTCACATATACACACACACACACACACCTACACAGCCCTGACACATACCAGGGCTATTCTTGAAAGTATTTTTACTTTCTCTTACTGCTGTTATGAAGGGAAGTATTGTGTAATCGTGTCAAATTTTCGATATAGCATTTTCACCGGAAATACATGTTTTGAGGTCCTTTGAGTTCGAAAAAGTTTTTTTTTTTTTTAAATTCGTGAGTGTCTGTCTGTCTGTCTTTGAGCAATATAACTAAAAATCTCAGAAGCTCTAACTTGATACTTCGTTTATGCTTTAACAGGAAATCTGATAAGATTTCTATCAACCGGAAGTATCACTTTATTTAAGTTTTTTTTTTTTTGTAATTTTCTCGAAAACGGTTCAAACGATTTTCTTTAAATTTGGTAAATCGACTACATTATATATAAAGAGCTTCAACTTTTATTGGAAAATTCTTTTAAGTGTTTGGGGGGGGGGAAGTGATAGGGTATTGTTTTACATTAAAATGCTATTTTAATTTATTATACGATTCTAACATCTACATAATATAAGTATTAAAAATGTTACCAAAATTTTGATTTAGAAGAAAATCGATTTATCCGAATTGCGACTTTTTTTTTTTTTTGATTAATTTTATTTATGTAGGTACATTCCTTAGATTATGTAAAAAAAAAGTTGAAAAATAAATAAAAAAATTCACATATTTATATTTAAAACAAGTAAAAAAAAAAAAAATTTTTGGATTCTGAAAGCGCCCTGTCGTATCTCATGATGGTATCTAAACAGAATATCGAGTTTGATCTTCCTACGACATTTTTTCGTTTCGACTCAAGGCAGAGGTAGTTCTTGAAGTTATTACATTGTAGTCTGGAAAGCAACGCCAATAACATTGAATAATCCTGCATTAATTTTTGAATTTTTATGGGGGACCTAATTCCCCCGAATTCCAAAAATTAATTTTCCGAGAAAATGTTACTAATAAAAGTGATAGGCATTTACATATGTAGTTAGTAAAGAAGTTTAAAGCAAAATCGTTGTAGCTGTTTTCGAGAATATTAAGAAAAGAATTCAAAGTAAAGTCTGAAGAAAAACTGAAGAATAAAAGACAAAAAAGTTTCAAAGTAACTTCCGGTTGATGAATTTTTTTTTTTTTTAATTAAAAACTTATTCAACATGGCCGATAGTAGCTAAACGGAATATCAAGATTCAACTTCCGGAAATTTTAGTTACGATCGCAATTACTTTCTCTTACACCTGTAAATAGAAATAGATTTTACTTTCTCTTACTCCTATAAGAGGTTTTTTTTTTTTTATATATAAATTTGCCCTTATTTTAAATTGTTAAATAAGTATAAAGAAAAAGTATAAATAAATAATATACTGCAGTAAGACTTGTTTTAAAAGGCTTCTCACAGATAATAAAATATAATATGGGAGTCGATTGTCGCAAGGGAATACGGTTTGTCTTTTAATTTTCTTTTTATTTCTTTATATTTATCAAAAATATAACTGTTTCTTATGTTTCATTTTAAAATTAAATCATAATTTTACAATTATATAAGTTTTCAGTTTAAGACTGAATAAATAATTAAATTGAGATTAAGATTAAATAATTAGATTAAGATAAGTAGATAAGAAGATTTAGATTAAGATTAATGTTTTTTTTTAAATAACTACGATGATGGTTGGTAGGGACCAAAGAAAAAAAAAACCTTAATAACTTCGAAAAAGTTTATTTTTACTCTCGAAGATGTCTTCGAAGGATTTTTTTTCTTTGGCCTCTGCCAACCATCATTTTGTTAATTTTTTCATTAACAACAGCCAAACTTAACTATTATTTATATTTAAATGTTTTTTTTTTAATTCATTTATTTTTACTTTTTATATTCTCTTAATATTGGAATATTTATTCGATTTGTTTTTAGATTGATCTTTATTTTAGTTTTCACCGGAAATGCAATTATTTTGAATTAATCTTTTGATAGAAAATTTTGTTAATCACGCTTGAGCAAATATAGAAAAAATTGTTTAATTCTCTTACTTTTCCTTACTCATGGTAAGAGAACTACCACCATGCAACTGACACGAAGGTTTCGAGCAAAATCCATCAACTGGATGTGCGACTTTAACCGTAAACCGTTCTTTCGAACGATCGGTTGTGAAACACTCTTATTTGAAACATTTTCTCGCAATTGGTTAGTATTACTGGCGCTCTCTTCTGGCCCACAATGTGCTTATTACTACTACTACCGGTTGGTTTGGGTGGGTACTTGTCCCCCACCACCACCACCACCACCTCTCTATATTTATGTTAGCGTAAAATACTGAGTAAAATTTGAAGTTTACAAGAACATTTGTCATTTTATATACAGCGTTTATACCAATCGTATTGGCCAGCATTAAGAGAAAGTCGTTTAGATAAGTGTTTCATCCAGATATTTTCATGGTAGATATGTACCTACTGTAATAAGGGAAAGGAAATTCAAGAATGTTTAAAAGGGCAAGAATATTCCTATAACTTGGACTAAAATACGCCAGCTTAGTTTTTACATCTTATTATCATTACAATTACCACCCACCCCCCCATTGTTTGAAATGAAAAGTTTTTTCTTGTGAATATTTGGCGCCAAGACCATGAAATGACTGGTTGAAATATACCGGATAATTGAATTTCTTAAATATAATTTATTTTATTGATATAAAATAAATTTTGAATTAGAAAGATATCATTAAATAATATGTCCAATAAAATTATATGACTTAATTACACTTTATAGTTTTAATATAAAAATAAACTCTTAAATTCTAATTTATAGCCTTATTGAATGTTTAAAAAAAAAATGAACTTTGCTTGTACTTACTATAAAAATATTAAGATAGCGTCAATTTTTCTAAATTGAATTTTCATTGGGACATTTTCAGGTTCATGGGTATGAAAAAATGTTTTAACTATTTTTGTTTCTCTTCCTCAGTACACGCGAGCGCGTGTATGTGTGTGTTTTTAGTCAACATTACTCAAAAACGAATAAATAGTAGGCAAGCTGAAACTTGCTATTTCTTTGTGAGTACTGTCTGGGGGAGGGGGGAACGGCACGGAACTGTAAAATTTTTGGATCTAAAATTGGTCAACCGAAAGTGCTCTACTTTATTGAATAAATTTTTCAAATATTTTTTTTTGGCGACTATAAATACAGTGAAAAACATTTAACACGAAACTGAGAGGACCGAATTTTTTTTTTTTTCGTGTTAAACGATAAAATAGCGATTTCTTTTTCGTCCCGATTTCTCTGCCATTGCACACAAAAAAAAAAAATACAAACATAAAATTCGCTGATTTTAACACAAAATTCACCGAATTCGAAAACTAACTGAAATGTTTTGATAATGGCGGTGCCTTTACCTACTCAAAGACAAGCGGAAATAGCAACAGTGGTAGTCATTATTTATTTTTTCCGTCTAACGAAAAAAAAAAAAATCTGGTGTGGAACACTCACACAACTTTCTCTTACTCCAGTTCTCTAAATGATAATTGACAAATTTTATAGTTTGTGTACCAAATTTAATGAAATTCGTCGAAAACTGAAAAAAACTGTTCAGTAAAAGCGCACTTCCGGTTTACTAATTTTCTTGAAACTCGAAATTTCAGCCATCTATTTATTTCTAACTAATTATGGTTGGATGATAGAATTGTATAATCAACTAGGATACCACTTTGATGAAAATCTAACCCCACCCCTCCCCTAAAAATGCCCTTAAAAGAATTTTTCCAGATAAATGTTTTAGATAAAAGTTGTAGATCTTTGCATGTTTAGTTTATATAGGAAGTTCCAAAAAAATCGTCGGAGCCATTTTTGAGAAAATTGCGAAAAAGTGAATAAATCATTTAGTAAAGTGGTAAAGTAAACGCACTTCCGGTTACCCGATTTTATTCAAACTCGGAATTTCAACAACATATTTAATTCTAATTAACATTATTTAGATGACAGAATTGTCTTACTAACTGAAATAGCACTTTAGATGGAAACCTAACCCCACCCCTCCCCCTAAAGTGCCCTTCAATGCATTTTCTCGGAGAAATGTTTCAAATAAAAGTTGTAGCTCATTGTATGTGTAGTTGATGTTTGACGTTTAAAGAAAATCGTCGGAGCCATTTTTGAGAAAATTGCAAAAAAGTAAAAAATCCAACTAGTAAAGTGGTACTTCCGGTTGAGGAATTTTGACAGATAACGTACAGTCAGATCCCATGGTGACCCTAAACGGAATATCAAATTTCAACTTTCTACGATTTTTCGTTTTTGAGGTATGCTGTTCACATACATACACACACACGGACACACACACACACAGACCATTTGCTAAAAACCACTTTTTTGGACTCAGGGGACCTCAAAACGGATATTTCCGGTGAAAACTCGATATCGAAAATTTGACACGATTACAATACTTCCTCTTACTAGGAGTAAGAGAAAGTAAAAAATAAGCCAAAAAATATGCGTGACGATGTGACTGCAGAAAAGTTTTATTTTTTGTTCGTCCGGGAAGTGAAATCTTTTCGTGTTAGCAATATTTGTTTCGTGTTAAAAGAAAAAAAAAAAAAATGTATGAAATTACATAGTATTCTGTCGGGACCGCAGTATGATTTCGTATTAACCGATTTTTCATGTTAAGCGTTTTCGTGTTCAACGTTGTTCACTGTACCTCCTCAACTGATCATAAAAAGGAGCTACAACTTTTATTATTTGAAATATTTTTCCAAAAAAAAAAAAAAAAATCATTTAAAGTGGGCATTTGGGCTAAGGTTGACTGGCCTTAGGTTTTTTTTTTTATCGTCTATATAATATTAAAAGAATCTAATGTGTAGTTATAAAATTCTGAATTTGAAGAAAATCGGTCGTACCGGAAGTAAGACTTTTTACTATATTTCGTATATAGATCTGTTACATTTTCAGTTATATGTGAAATTATGATAACTGTATAAATATACAATCAATCAAAATTGTATAAATTATAGTAATGAGAAAGACGTGACGAGAAAATTTCCCACCAAATTTGTTTTTGGGATATTTGTGGTGGGTGAAGTTATGACTCTAAAACCATGTACTTTACAAAAATTGGTAAAATATAACAGTAATAATAATATAGGGTTACTGTACATGTTTATATTATATAAAATTAAAAGCAAAGTAAACAATTTATTAAAAATTTCAAATTTAAAAAAAAAAAAAATGGAAATTAGAATTGTTTAAATTGTAAAATAAAAGAATTGTCAATTTTTTTTTATTTTTGCGAAATTTATTCGTATTCAGGGGACCATAATGTATCTATATTTAAACACGTTTGTAAGAATCCAAAATTTCCCCATAGTACGTCAAAAAAAGTATTTTAAAATTTTTCTATAAATAAATAAAAAGTATCCATAAATAAAGCCAATCCTTGTAAATTTTGACTGTACACAACATTATAATAATATCACTTTTCTTTGATCCTGAGTATGTTTTGATTTATTGTGTACATGATATAAATTCTCACGAATAACATGTTGTAAAATGTCAGTTAGTAACAAAAGAAATATATAAACTTTAAATAATATAACTCTAAAACTCTGAACCTAAAATTAATAACATTTTATAAACAATTAAACCTTATTTATCCCTTTGTTACTTTATACAATATATCACAAGTTATATTTCAATACTTTTCTTTTATTGTTTTGTTTTTCAACCTGTTTAAACATTTCAATTTTATTATCAAGAAATAATTTAATAATAAAACTACTAACAATATTTTAATATAATGGCTTTTGTATTACCTATTATTTATAAAATAAAATAAAAGTTTATTTTTATTGATAACACAATAATTAGAACTTTATTTAAACACTAAAAACTCAAACAATATTTATTCAAGCACTTAGGATTCTTTTTATTTTGTTTTTTTTTTTTTTCCTCTTATTCTAATTTAAAATTCTTCATAGAGTCATAACGACAATAGTTTAAATTAAGCTAGCCTTGAAAATATTAGAGGATATACGCTGAGTTAATTATTCTATTATCAGTACAAAAACACTAGAAAGAATCATGTACAATATATAATATATATGTATAATATTTATTTTTAATACACTTTTTTCATTTTTTTTTTTTTTCAAATCTCTTACTGCTATTTACATAATTGTCAAATTCGTACTTTAAACTGATAATTTTTTTCCTAAAATATTTAGTTAGTCTTAAGTGTTTTCAATCAATGGAAAATTTGAACAATAAAAAATTCAGCTCTCCTAGAACCCTACTTATAAATCAATTTTCTCGGGAAAAAAAAGAAGGTTCAAAGGAAACTGATAAATCTCTCTCTCTCTCTCTCTCTCTCTCTCTCTCTCTC
>JAAEAF010008708.1:0-23581 GCA_011037195.1 Triatoma infestans | reverse complement strand
ATCTGGTTGGATCACTTACTGGATATTGTGGTTTAAGGAGACATCTCTATGTAATGGGGCTCATGCCGGATCCATTTTGTAGAGTGTGTGAGACAGAGGAGGAAACACCCATCCATCTTATGACAGATTGTCTGGGTTGGAAGGAGAGGTTCAGGACCTTTGGTCGGAGCAGGATGTCTGTGGAAGAGCATAGGGTATTTCCCCTCAAGGTTATTGTCCGATTTGTTCGGACTGCCCTGAATCTTGGATTAGACCCGGATCTGGATATTTGTTCTAGACCCGGGTTGTTGTTGTTTTCAACATAAGTAAAATTATATCATTCTCTTACTCAGTGTAAAGTATGGGGATCGTTTCAAACTTTCGAATTGAATTTTCACTAGAGATATATGTTTTGACGTCCCCAGAATGCGAAAAAGATGTATATATCAAATGCTCTGTGTGTGTTAACAAAATATCTCAAAAACGATAAAATTGCCAGAAGCATAACTTAATATTCTTTTTTTTAGGTACTACTACCGGATCTGACACTTTCGCAATTTACTCGAAAACAGCTACAACGATTTTCTTTAAACATTATATACCTTCTAAACACAAATACCGATCACTTTTATGTAAAACCTTTTCCGGTGTTCTTTGAGAACAGTAGCCTTATGCTTTCCTCTGAAGTACCATTCAGTACAATGTATGATTTTTATCACCTACATAAATATTAACATACATTAGCATAAATAATATTAGAAAAAATAAATATACATTACTATGAAAATGCCCAAGAAATTGATAACTTTTTCTGTCACAACGTAATTTCTTAATTAAATAGTAATAGCTTTTATCTTGTTCTGGTTTAAACTTACCTTTTTCGATTATAGATTTAATGCAGTTATTAACTGAATTACCGCAAGATCATCGGCATATAAATATGGCCTAATTATATCATCGTTGTCAAACATTGCCAAGTAGATCGTTAATATAAACTAAAAATAATAAAGGTCCCATAATAGACCCTTGGGGTACACCATACTTGAGCTGCAGTAGAGAAGAGTACTTACCGGTTTTTATAAACCGCTGCCAAGCTATTCGACAGATAAATAAAATTAGAGATAAATTTGACTGCCACCCACGTCATCTAAACCCATACCACTTCAATTTTCCTAATAAAATGTCCTAAGAAACGGTATCAAAGGCCTTGGAATAAATCAAACAACTTGGTCAACAGCGAATCCATGTTTTTCAAGGCTCCGTGGCTCTATTTCACTAAATCTATAAGGGCATTAATGGTTTCTTGACCAGTCTTGAATCCAAACTATCTAGCCGATAATAACCTATTTGTCTCGAAGTGAGCCTGTTTTATTATAGGATAGTGTCTAAGATGCCCCCTTGTAGCATCTTACTTTGCTTCGATGCTTATTTTCAGTTATATATGAAATTTATATCCGGCTAATAATATCCATATTAATAAAAAAATCAAACTTGCAGATTTATGAATGTGTGTGAATCAAGAAATAATAATTCCTTCGCAATAATAACATCTGTTATTTCAGTTTTTATAAAATTGTGTATTGGTATTGTGATCTTTAAATGAATGCATGCCTTTAGAACTCAAGGTTACACTTTGATGACGTGTACAGGAAGTAAAATATTAATAGATTTCAACTGCGTTGCTTTTGTTATAGACTAGTAATGGAACTTAATCAATTGGCAGGTTTCTTTTTTGAAGTTTTGGCTTATTGAGAATAATAATCATCAAGATTTATTCTTATTCTTCTTACTGCTGCAAGAAAAATTATTGCGATCATATCAAATATTCGAAATTAAGTGTTCTCCTAAAATACAATATTTGAGGCTCCATGGAAACGAAAAAATAATGTTACCGAATGATCAATATATTTGGGAACAAACTAATTCAAAAACAAAAACAAAAAAGAACCTTGTGTGAAACACTCAGATGACTTTCACTTAATGATTTCTCTTAATTATAAAATTGACGAATTCTCTTTTTAAATTAAAATTTTACAAATAGTAACATCATCAAAAACAATTTAAAAAAATGTATATATTAAAAATTTCCACCTCTAGCCTTAAATGCACTCTTTATATCTCCTTGGTTATTCTACCACGGGTTACTCAGAATTTCTAATGAAATTTACGAGCTGTCCACCTGAAAGACTCTTTTAGGTTGTTCAGACTGGATCGTCTTCTGTAACAAGCCACTGTCTTAAGATGTGACCATACATGTATCAATCAGATTGTCATCTGGGTTTCATCGGATTCCATCTGCACTACTAATAAACTCAAAAAAATTCAGTCTTAGCCATTCTTAATTTGACTTCGTCTTGTGGGCAGGTGCTGAATCTTGTACCTGAAACACCAAATGAGTATTTGAAAACATTGATTTAGAGGTTTTACAACAAATTTTAAAATATCGTCTTGGTATTTTTTCGAACCAGTTTTAATATTTTTTTCACAGAAATTGTTTTCTGCAACTCATTTCCCACCAATTCATGACGGATCTTGGATGATGCCCTTTTTCAACTCTACCAATCACTCCCTGTGTTACTTTAGAAAGGATTTGCATATACCCTATTATTTTGGCGGTAAATTTTTTTTTTTCTATAAACAAAAATTGTTTGGGAATACTGTGTGCATAACTCTGCAAACAGAAATTTAGATCTGTCATGTCTAATTTGTTTTAGAGCAGGTGTATGTGTCTGACCTGTGATTTCCCGATAAGCACGCTTCGCCAGATCGCTGTTAATCAATCTCGGCATAAATCTTTCTCCGATAACCACGTAGCGAGATTTTTTTTTTTCTTGATTTCCTAAGAGGATTTCTTCCGTTCCGTATATCAATTTTTTTTATTGCTTTTTCTATAGAGACTGTACTAGGGTGTCTGAAACGGGAATGGTCGCTGAATGATAGGGTCTCACTGAATTTGTTAATGGTATGATAAACAAACAGAATGGATTGCTGGCAGCGTGACTTGCTTGCAGCCAGAAATCATATGGCAATTCCACTCGGCTCTGCCCACAGCCACGTCATTCAACACGTCACTTTGGCGTAATGCATGCTTGTAGCAACAAGCTATTCAGATTCCCCAGCTGGGGCAGATCAAGATCGGCCTAGGTAGGGGACGTTTTCCACAATTACACTCGAAACATTCAGTCTACAATTCAGCCTAGTACAACAAGACAAGTCTATCATTCAGTCTCATCGATCAGTCTAGTTCAGACTATCATTTCCACACACACTACCACTTTCCTATACCAGTTTCTTGCAGAATTCTGTGTTTCAGTTAATATATCACAGTTTAGTCTGTACTGTTTTTAGTGTACATTTTTTCTCTGTCCAATCTCACAAAAACTCGCATTTTTAAGACTGAATGATAGACTAGAGTGTATACTATGCTGAATTGTAGATGAATGTTTGAATATAGCTCTAGTCCTTCTTTTATACTTGTGGAAAACCTCCCCCTAATTCTCCTTCCAATCTCCTAGGTACTGAGATTGTTATAGGGTTCCAAATCATTAAAGATTCATGGGATCCGAAGAGCGAAGAAGCAGACATAAAATGAATCAAACGTTAGTTACTCACCTACCTGGTCAGACCTAGGAAGGGAGAATCTGATTCTTACATAGAGAGCGATAGCAGAACATTTCAGAACAATTTTATGACAGTTGTTATAACAGTACAATCCAGTCAGCAACCTATCTTACTACCTTCTACACAGCCAGTCTGTCTCTTTATTTATTCTCTCTCTCTCTCTCTCTCTCTCTACCTAACTTTTATTTAATTGTAAAGTCTTTGCAGTTTGTGTGTTCTATTTATTTATACAGTTTTCAGCATATCATCTAGTTTATTTCTAATCTCATTCCGAAATTCGTTCTTTCTAATTCTCTACTTTTTACTTCCATTATAAGGTAGTAGAATCTTGATCTCCTCTAAGTGGAAAATTTGGATTTCCCATGTGATTTTTGGCATGCCCATTACACATGGATGAAATGTTTTAAAAACAAATCTCAGAAACTTATTTGCCAATCTTGTGAAGCGCTACTGACAGCAATACGGTCTACTTTGTCATCCCACTCCATGTTAATAAAATGAACAAAAAAATTCATACTGACTAGCATTTAATTCTTTACTAATAAAGTAAAAAGTGCAATTAACTAGATAACGGTATATACTATATAACCTTTGTAATCCTAGACTGAACTTAAGTATCAATATTTATGGCAGCACTAAATATACGTATTTACTCCTAATATTTTATGTGTATTATATATATGTAATATATAGTATAATACAGTATATTTATATGTATTGTATTCAAATGGTCGATGGATAAACAGTTTTTCTTAAAGAATCGATAGATGGAAAAGGTTTGGGAAAACTGTTATAAAATTCTATGTTCACAGCGGATGGAAACATTATGGGTAATAAAATAGATTGTATACATACCACGTTTATAGAAAATTCGTCAATTGAACGTTGACAATTGCAGTTAGAGCAAGTCAAGTGAGTAGTTGTCTCATACCAGATTACCAATAAAATAATCGACAATGAAGCTTCATATAATGTCTCTACAGTTTTTATAGTACCTACAATTTTTTTTTTTTTTTTTTGTCTCAACGATTTTATATTTTCCATGCATCACTAGAGGCAGGTGTCCCAGTTGACAATGTAGCACTAGTAGTCCTAATTGTGCACCTGCGCTCACTTGATAAAATGTTAAAACTCCCATTATTCGTAGTGTAATGCTTTTGCCAAACCAATCATTTCTACATTACCACCAAATATTCTAATAAAACGGATATTTTTTTACTTTTTTATTTTTTTATTTTTGGATAAAATTAAATATCACGAATCACTTGGGGGTTATTTACATGTCTTACAGTGTCCAATATCGTACGATATAATAACCGTTTATCATGTGACATCGAGCGTATAGGAAAAAAAATCTCAATTGAAACACTCACATGACTTTAACATACTTTACTTAATACAGTTATAATTATTTTCTTTAAAATTGGGAATTTTTACTTAGTTGTCCTAACATAAAATTAGTGGGGGTTTATGTTGGTTAACATGATCAACACTTCCTTTTATTAGGAGTAAAAGTCTATGATAGTTGGGATATCCTAATATTAAGGTTTTTTTAATTTTTTTTATTTATTTATTATTATTAAACACACTCTTAGCCACCGTACCTAGCGCATAGCGCCAAAACCGGTGCCTATGGTCACTTGGCCTTATCTACATGGTAGATAAGTTCCCGTCCCTGCCACGGGGAGGCGGACCTCTACTTTATCCGTCTAGTCCTTCTTATTACCGCAACTTCTTTAGCAAACTCGACAAAGTGTTCGAAATTCATTGCATTTTTTATCAGTTCTTTACATTCTCCCGGCCAGTTCTCCCCCCCTACTTATCAGCTTGAATTCCATATGGATTCTAGCCTCGTCGAGGAGAGGACACCGGAAGAGAACGTGATGCACCGTGTCCCCCTGACCGCATTCACAATTTGGGGAATCTTTCAATCCCAAGTCGAAGAGCTTAGAATTGAACTCCCCGTGACCCGTGAAATATTGTGTAACGGTCTAGGATAGCCGCAGCCATCGCATCGACAGTCTGTGATGCAGATTCGGAAAGAACTCATAAGTGGTTCTTCCTGTCACTGCCTCATCCCAGCGTCTTGGCCACTTCCCTATCTCATACTCTAGGATCGTTTTCTTTACGAGAGCAGGAGGCATCTGACTAAACAACTCCCGACCATCAAGGACGATCGTTCCCCTTTTTTGGTGCTTGTATCTTAGGGCCCTCATCTCTGCTTGGAGATCGAGCGGCAACACTCCAGCGACCACCGGTAAGGAGACCTAATATTCAGGTTGTTGGATGTCCTCCAGGATGAAGTCCAAATTGGGGGATGGCTCTCTGATATCCACCCTGTCCGCTGATGTCCACCGCGCCTTCTGCCAGAAGTACCCCACCGTCCCGCAGCCGTCATTATCTGGTTGAAACGCGTCCACTTCGTGTGGGAGCCCTTGATCACGCGTGTCACTATACTATTCAAAGTCCCAGGAGGATTCCCTGAATGAGAACAGGCCACACTTCATTGAGTAGCCGAGGTAAACTCCACCTACCTGGTGAGTGATCCGAATCTAGTGGAAACAGCCTTTACCAGGTTCGAGTTTGTCGGCATAGTACTTTTTTTCACTTTCATGGGCCAGGTTTAAAGTCCTAAAACTGCCGACAATCTGGGCGTCCAATACCGGCGCCTCATCCCTTGCCTTGTGCAATGATATCAGGCTTGAGGAGAGTCACTCCCGCCGTTCACTCCGCCGCTCTTGCTTGAATTTCTTCACTTTGATATTCCGAACTACACAGACGAATAATAATACTAATAATAACGTTACAACTTTTATGAAAAATTCTTGTCTATATTGTATTTTCTATTATATTTTATTATATATATTTATTAGAGAGTAAGAGGAAGTTGTGTGAGTGTTTACCCCAGATTTTTATTACTTATATAACTTATTACATGTGTATTAGAATTTTTACTTATTAAAACTTACACTTATTAGAATTTTTTTTTTCCTCTCTAATTTAACTTAGTTAATTTCTTTAAAAAAATGTTCGCTTACAGTTTTGAAACAATCAACTTCCGACAGACAGTTTTTACACCAATGCTGTATATAATTATATTCCTTTATTTATTCATTTATTTATTTTTTTACTTTCTCTTACTCCTAGTAAGAGGAAGTATTGTAATCGTGTCAAATTTTCGATATCGAGTTTTCACCGGAAATAACCATTTTGAGGTCCCCTGAGTCCAAAAAAGTGGTTTTTAACAAATGGCCTGTGTGTATGTATGTATGTGAACAGTATAGCTCAAAAATGAAAAACCGTAGAAAGTTGAAACTCGGTATTCCGTTTAGATATCACCATGGGATCTGACAGTGCCGTTATCTGTCAAAATTCCTCAACCAGAAGTATCACTTTACTTTAGGTTTTCCTCTAAAGTGCTATTTCAGTTTATTAGACAATTCTGCCTTCTTAATAATGTTAATTAGAATTAAATATGTTGTTGAAATTCCGAGTTTGAAAAAAATCGGATAACCGGAAGTGCTTTTATTTTAACACTTTACAAAATGATTTCTTCACTTATTCGCGATTTTCTCAAAAATGACTTTGACGATTTTCTTGAAACATCGTATATAAACTAAACATGCAAAGATCTACATCTTTTATTTAAAACATTTCTCTGGGAAAATTCATTTAAGGGCACTTTTTGGGGAGGGGTGGGATTACAGCTTCCTCTAAAATGCTTATTTATAGATGATTATACAATTCTATCATCCAAACAGAATTAATTAGAAATAAATAGATGGCCAAAATTCCGAGTTTTAAGAAAATTAGTAAACCGGAAGTGCGCTTTTACTGAACAGTTTTTTTTCAATTTTCGATGAATTTCGTTAAATTTGGTACACAACATTTTTTGTCAATTATAATTTTGAGAACAGGAGTAAGAGAAAGTTGTGTGAGTGTTTCACACCAGATTTTTTTTTTTTTTTTTATTAGATTTTATTCAATTATTTTGTTTATAAAAAATTCATGTTTTAAGGAAAGCTTTCTATTTTTTAACTATGAGAGTTATAAACTGATAAAATTAAAAGTCACCTGTCTTTTGAGGTATTGTATGGCTTAGAATTCCAATATGGTGCAACGTAAATAACGATTGTCATGCGACATTTGGGTCTAGTGAAAATGTGATAAGGGTTAAGACTTTTTTCTTTTTATTTTGAATGGAGGATGTGTGTTTATAGTTGAAAAAGGATGAATTAAAAGAAACAGACAGTGGAGAAGTAGATTGGTAGTGGTAGAATTATCAAGAAGACACTGTGAGGTTAAAAGGAAGCTACACCAGTATAGAAAGTAGGATATTGTGGTAGCTAACCGGAAAATGGGACGTACACGGTGTTATTTGAAGAGCAAATTGGTAGAAAGGATCCAGAAGGGGTGGGCCTTCAACACAGGTCACAACTTTCTTGTTTGTATGTATGTGTGCTTTTAGATATTGGCATTGTTGGGAAGGTATGACACAGAGAATAAGTGGACGGACAGGCTAGGGGTTTGGCAATAATTTGGTCGTGAAAAGGGTTTTGGACTTGGTCTGGAGTGGATGATAATGTAAGAGGATAGAGGTAGGAACATTTTCGGCTATGATCTTATACTCCATGTTGGATATCGGCCACAAGTGAAGATGAAACCCTTCCTTCCAAATAGCTAATCAGTGGATCTTCCCTACAATATAACCTGTTACAATGAAACCTAACCACACATTCACTATTATTACAGTGCCTTATTCTTATATCCAAAAGTAATCGTTATATTTCTCGTATTTATGCTTTCTATTATAAATTCTTATATTTTATTATTGCTTGAAGTAAGATCTTATAGAATAAAAAAAAAAAAAATACAACTTCTTGCCGATGTTTCGAAAATATTTTATTTCCATATTTAGGACTTATATACTTTTTTCCATCTTCAGTATTAATTTAGTAGGCAAAATTTAATTGAAAAATAAGTATGGCTATTGTTGATAAAACAAGCAAGATGTTGGTTTGGCTGGGTCCAAAGAAAAAAAAACTTTGCAACTTCAAGGAAACAAAGAACAAAGAAAATTACAAGTAAGTAGTGAGAAAACACACAAAGTAAATATGTAAACAAAGGATGGCATTATAGAGCAGAATATAATGGATGTGAGGAGAGAGAGAAATTAAAGAGAATGGATTTTAGAGAAATAAACTAGATGATATGCTGTACACTGTATAATGAATGTAACACACAAACTGCAAGGACTTTTTACAGTAAAATAGTAGTTAGGTAGCAAGAGAAATATAAAGAGGCAGACTGGCTGTGTAGAAGGTAGTAAGATAGGTTGCTGACTGGATTGTACTGTTGTAACAACTGTCATAAAATTGTTTTGAAATGTTCTGCTATCGCTCTCTATGTAAGAATCAAATTCTCCCTCCCTAGGTCTGACCCAGGTAGGTGAGTAAGTAACGTTTGATTCATTTTATGTCTGCTTCTTTACTCTTCGGATCCTGTGAATCTTTAATAATTTGGAACCCTATAACAATCTTAGTACCTAGGAGATTGGAAGGAGAATTAGGGGGAGGTTTTCCACATGTATAAAAGAAGGACTAGAGCTATATTCAAACATTCAGTCTACAATTCAGCCTAGTATACACTCTAGCCTATCATTCAGTCTTAAAAATGCGAGTTTTTGTGAGGTTGGACAGAGAAAAAATGTACACTAAAACCAGTACACTGACTAAAACACTGATTATATTAACTGAGAAACAGAATACTGCAAGAAACTGATATAGGAAAGTGGTAGTGAGTGTGGAAATGATACACTGGTCTAGACTGATCGATGAGACTGAATGATAAGACTTGTCTTGTTGTACTAGGAAAACGACCCCTACCTAGGCGGATTTTGATCCACCCCAGCTGGGGAGTCTGAATAGCTTGTTACTACAAGCATGCGTTACGCCCAAGTGACGTGTTGAATGACGTGGCTGTGGGCGGATTCGAGTGGAATTGCCATATGATTTCTGGCTGCAAACAAGTCACGCGGCCAGCAATCCATTCCGTTTGTTTATCATACCATTAACAGATTCAGTGAGAGCCTATCATTCAGCGGACCATTCCCGTTCCAGACATCCTAGTAATAAGAAAGTAGTAAGATAGATTGCTGACTGGTTGTACTGGTGTAAAACGGTCGTTCTATCATCGCTCTTTTTATTTGAATCAAACTCTTCCTTCCTAGTCTGGCCTAGGTGGGAAGGAACTAACTTTTGATTCATTTAATGTCTGCTTCTTCACACTTCGAATCCTATGAATCTTCAATGATCGGATCCCATTCCAAAAAATAAAAAAGAAAAAAAAGAATATACCCATACTGCAATATATAAAAATTAATAATAAATAATAATAAAAAAAAAAATGATGGCAAATTGAAAATAGAACACTAAAAAATGAAAATAAACTAAAAAAAATGATGATACCTGTCGAAGAGGAGTATGGATTGTTAAATGCTAGAAAGAGGTTATCGTGTGTTTATAGAGTAAGGTGTGTTTACAAAGAAACATTGAAAAAAAGAAAAAAGGAAACCTTTAAAATGTTGGGAAAAAATGAAGAGAGATAGAAGAGAAGAAAAAAAAACACAAATGAATAAGTAATTATAAAGTAAATAAATGAATAAAAATAAAATGAAAAAAAGTAAAAAATGAATGAATAATTATAAAATGAAAAGTTGATGAGTGTAATTTATTGGCGGTGTGGAGGGGAGAGCACTTTTAAGGAAGTGGAGGAAAATGTTGCGGTAGGAGGGGGTGATGACGTCCTTGTTTTTTTTTTCTATAATTGATGGCTAGGAGTTAGGGTTGAGGTGAATGTTGATGGATTCAGATAGAAGTCAAATTAAAAACAGACGATACCTAACAAGGAGTGGTAGAGAGTTAAATGTTAGAAGGTTGATAGAATATTTGTAAAATAGATTTTAAAAGGGTTTTGGATGGGGTGTCCTATTAGTTTGGTTGAAACATAAATTGCCGCTACAAGCTTTGTTGGTTGTGACAGAGAGCGCGCACTATATATATATAAAACATCAAACACTTTTTTTATATGCCCATCTCAATTAAACTTTTTTTTAACCAAATTTGATAATTAAATCGTATTTTTCTTTCTATAATTTCTTATTTTTACCATTATTTTTTACTTTCTTTTATTCCTTAGTAAGAGCAAGTATTGTAATCGTGGCAAATTTTCGATATCGAGTTTTCACCGGAAATATCCGTTTTGAGGTCCCCTGAGTCCCCAGATAAATGGTTTTTAGAAACTGGTCTATGAGTATGTATGTATGTGAACAGCAAAACGAAAAATCGTAGAAAGTTGAAACTTGATATTCCGTTTAGATATCACCATGGGATCCAGACTGTAAGTTATCTGTCAAAATTCCTCTACTGGAATTACGACTTAAATGAATTTTTTTTTTTTTTTTTTTTTTTTACTTTTTTGCGATTTTCTGGAAAAATGGCTCCAAAAATTTTCTTCAACATTTTTATATTACTTGCATGTATTAAGAGCCAAAACTTATTTTTGAAACATTTCTTCGGGAAAATTCATTTAAGAGCCAATATTAGGTGAAAGGTGGGGGTTATGTTTTCCACTAATATTGCTATTTCAGTTTATTACACACTTCTATCATCTAAATAATATTAATTATATGAAAAATTATGAAAAAAATTTGGATTACCGGATGTGGGTTTTCATTGAAAAGTATTTTTCAGTTTTCTGCTATACGTATACAACTCCAAAATTGGCTCAAACAATTTTCTTTATTCTAAATATGTGATGTACACATAATAAAGCGTTACAACTTTTAATTGTAACATTTCAATAAAATCATTTAAGATATTGTGATTTTGGTTCTGCAGAGCTGGAAAGCATCAAGAGATATTTTGCGTGATGGCCTGCTTCCTTTGATGGTCATAAACTGGTTTCAGGCGTTCGCCTATCATCAGCATGTTTTTGTCAAAACGGTGTGATAACCATAGACTTTGTATAGAGCAAATTTAATTGATACAATGTTAAATTAAATATAAATATTAAATAAATTTGATTAAATATTAACAAATAAAATATGTATTATAAATATATATATTAATATGTGTATTATATATATATATATATGTAATATATAAAATAAATAAAAAAACCCTATGCCGCAACAGCCCATGAGGGGCCAAGGCTTGGCAGACGGCGATTTGTGAATAGGAAAGGGCGGTGATAAGCACGCCGCATTTCCTACGCCGTTTACTTCCGGATTTCGCTACCTAGGGCGCTACTAACTGTAGCTCCCCACTTTTTGTCACGATGCTGGATCAACACTGACTTTATCCTCACGGAAATCGAACCCTGAATTCTCGAACATAAAAGAGATAAACATTAAAATTTATTTAAAGATAAATTAACTCTGTGCAAGTCTATGTTATCACACTTTTTTGACAAAAAAAACATCCTGATGATAGGCGAACGCCCGAAAAACCAGTCGATGACCACCAAAAAAAGAAGCAGGCTATTATGGAAAATATCTCTGATTATTTAAGATTGCTTTTTAAGGGAAGGGATAGGGTTATGTTATCCTTTAAAGCACTTGTTATCATAGTTGATTATACAATTCTACCATATAGACAAAATTAATTAGAAATTAATAGATTGTCAAAATTCTGAGTTACCAAAAAAAAAATTGGCGTTTTTACTCAACAGTTTTTTTGTTTTCCCCTATTTATTCCATAAAATACAGCGATCAATTTTATTAAATTTATTTATTTATACTAACTATAAAAAATTTTGTCGAGTACAATTTTTGAAAACTAGGAGTAAGAGAAAATTGTGTGAATGTTTCCACACGCAATTTTCTTTTTTTTTTTTTTTTTTTTCTTTAATAACTTGGTGGGTGTTTTAACGTTAGTTTAGACTGGGTTTAGTTTAGTTAACCAGAATTTATACCAGTAGCGTTAGTTCACTGTAAAAACCATAGTACCCTGATGTAGCCTTAATAAATTAATTAAGACAGAAAATGTTAGCTTGCTATAAGAACAAACCAAGCATAACCTAGTGACAAAACAATTATTTTTTTTTTTTTTGCTGTTTTTTTTTTTAGTTACCTCTTATTCACTTGTAAAGATACTATATTTTCGAATTATGTCAAATTTTTTGACGCTGAGAGTACTTCCGGAATATATGTTTTGATGTCCCCAGCCTACGAAACGATATACATGAGTGTCCCAAGGTATTGGATAGACGACTTTTTCTCGGAAACTAAGATAGATAGAAAAAAACTAAAAAATACGTGTCCCCGTATTTTTTTGTTAGAAATCCAAATTTAATTTGTAAATTTGTTTCGGTGCTTCCAGAAGCGAGATACAGGCACCAACTTCATGTTTTTCAAATGGGGAGGTATGGTTTTTATTTAAGAAATAGATTCCTCTTCTTTTTTTTTTTTGTAAGAAAAATTTACTTGAACGGTTTTTTTTCTTTGACTGATATTTTACAAGTTATGAATGAAAACATGATTCTTATAAGAAATTTCAAAATGATATTATAACGGTTTTTTTGATTGAAAAAGAATAAAAGTACTATTTTATTATAAATTTTACTCTTCATTAATTACAGATCTTGCTGGAACTGGCCGCCACCATTTAGTGATGTAGTTTCTTGGCCGATGTACAATTGGCTGGAACGAGCATGTTCTATTTGCATCTATAATAGGTGGAGGGCCATGTTCCGCAAAATCGTAATTAATGGAGTCAAATTTATATAAAATAGTACTTTCTTCTTATTCAATCAAAAAACCGTTTATAATATCATTTGAAATTTTTTATAAGGAATCATGGTTTTCATTCATAACTTGTAAAATATCGCTCAAACAAAAAAACGTTCAAGTAAATTTTTCTTACAAAACATAGAGGAATCTATTTCTTAAATAAAAAACCACCTTCCCATTTGAAAAAAAATGAAGTTGGTGCCTGTATTTTGCTCGAAGCACCAAAACAAATTTGCAAATTAAATTTGGTTTTCTAACAAAAAAAACTACGGGGACACTATTTTTCATTTTTTAGTTTTTTTTTAGCTATCTTAGTTTCCGAGAAAAAGTCGTTATCCATATACCTTGGGACACCCTGTATATGTAATGTCCGTTCGATTTATTTAAATGCTTTTAGTATATTGCGGAATTATGTAAAATTGATATTGCAAACTGATATCATGAAAGAAGTAAATGTTAAAAAAAAAAAAGAAAAAGACGCAAACCATTTTCTATAAATCACTTTTTCGCATTCAAAGGACCTTGAAACGTGTATTTCCATTTGAATACTAGATTTCAAAAATTTGCCATAATCCCTATATTTTCTCTTACAGCATTAAAGGAAAATAAAAATTCGTAGCTCAAAGAAAATATATCAATTAAAATTTTGATAATTTTTCGCTCTACAATTTATTGTCAAATAAATACGAAATTGTTTTGTTTAGAGACTGGTCTGTGTCAGTGTTTGAACAAAATGTATAAAAAAAAAAAAAAGAGAATAATTACATGAACTTCAAAGCTGATGTGCTAAACGTTAATTGACAAAGAAAATTGTTTTGAATGGATTTGCCGTATATTTCCAGATTGTTTGCAATACTGTTACAGCAGGATCAATTAACTTTACATATATACTAATGGATTCTGCGAACTAGCTAATAATGTTGACATTAACGAATTAAATTTAGCTTCTCATACATATCCAAATTAAATCTACAACAGTACTGGCAATTTTCTTTTATGATTTTGGACAGACTTAGTGGTACATACACTCAGATATTGCACTCATCTTCACAGTAATTTGGAAGAAAATTCTTTTCTTATACAAAGATCTATTTGAAAAAAATGAAGTTGGTGCCTGTATCTCGCTTCTCGAAGCACCAAAAAAAAAAATTTGCAAATTAAATTTGGATTTCTAACAAAAAACTACGGAGACAAGTATTTTTTTTAGTTTTTTTTTTCTAGCTATCTTATTTTCCGAGAAAAAGTCGTTATCCATATACCTTGGGACACCCTGTATAGTAGTGTGAAACACTAACACGAATTATCCATATTCTTGTTAATATGATTTTTTTATATAAAATGACGAATTTTATTTAAACTTCATATTTTTGCTCATTTGTTCTTAAAATTTGGGGGGAGGGGAACAAATATCAACCTACCAAACCCAAGCAGATAAGAGGGGAAATAAAGTGTGCGCCAATAACATAGAACCAACATCATATATTGGAAATTTAACGCCAAAAAAAAATCCGGATAGGTTTATAATCTATGCAATTAGTATTCCAAATTTAATGGAAATCATTATAGTTGTTTTCGAGATAATTTCCCCCACCCCCACCCCAAAAAAAAACTCAAAAAAACCTATTCTGTAAAGATGCACTTCTAGGTTACCCGATTTCCTTCAAATCTGGAATTCTAGCAATGCTACTAATAAATATATAAATATAATATATATGATAGAACCATATACTGAATTTGAAATGGTACTTAAGAGGGAAGCTTAACATTACTATTCCCCCATAAAACCATTCATCAATATGACGTTTAAAAACAATTGCTGGAGTTTTTTCGGAATAAATAAATAAATAAATAAATAAATAAAAATGAAAATAAAAGTAAACAGTAAAATTACCCTTTTGGTTGATGGATTTTTGCCCTCGAAATCTTCAGTGTCAGATGCAATGGTAGTACCTAAGGGGAATATCTAGTTTTTTTAACTTCCTATAATTTTTCATTTTTGAGATTTTCTGTTAAAACAAACACACAGACACATACATATACATACAGAACATTCTCTAAAAAAAACATTCTTTTAAATACATTCAGGAGATCTGAGAAACATAAATTTCTGGTGAATAATCAGTTTCGAAAACTTCCAGGAGCTTGAGAAATTAAAAATATGTGGTATTTTATCCTTCGTAGCATGCATATTGATTTTGTTTCTGACCGGTTTCAGATTTTCATCCATCATCAGAACAAATTCACCAAGTTCGTGAAAAGAGTTCACCTCAACGTAATGATTCTGGTTACACTCACACTTGTTGGTTGTATATATGTATGACATATATACCAATGAATATATATATATTATATATATATACTTCACGAACTTGGTGAATTTGCTCTGACGATGGATGAAAATCCGAAACCGGTCAGAAACAGAATCAATATGCATGCTACGATGGATAAAATACCAGGATGTTATCCAGCATTGCGGACCCAGCCACATTTTCTGTGTGTGTGTGTGTGTGTATTTATACAATATCTCTAAAACTTGATATTCCGTTTAGCTCATACTACCGCATCTTTCACGAAGGTTTTTTTTTTTTGCAAAATCAACCGGAAGTGCTATTTTACTAAATGATTTTTTTTTGAAGTGGTTCTTCTCGAAAATGGTTGCAATAATCTTTTATAAACTGCTAATCTTGTTGCTAACGGCAAAGATATATATATATATTATATCTTATATATATTAATCTTATATATCTTATATAAATCTTATATATCTTATATATATACGAGGCATGTCCAGTAAATAAGTGTACTGAGGCTCTCACGGCCGGAGGGATTTTGTTTTCGACATGTTGGCTACACTCTCGTGTAGCCTGATTCCTCCCATCTGCAACGAGGCCGGTTCGAGGTCAGTATGTTGAGAACTGTCGACGCGACAATACGTTTCGTGAAAAATGTCAATCCAATCTCCCGCTAAGTGTGAAATACGCGACGTCATCCGTTATCTCGTTTGGAAAGGAAAAACTCCGGTTGAGGTTTATAATGAGGTAAAAACTGCATATGGTGATAAAGCTATGAATCGTACGAGTGTGTTCAAGTGGTGTTGCGAGTTTAAAAACGGTCGTACGTTTGTGCATGATGATCAGAGGAGCGGAAGACCTTCAATTGTGACGGACGGAATTGTGGAAAAAATCGAAAATGCGCTCCGTGACGATCGCAGATTGACTGCCGATGAATTTTCTGCGATATTTCCGCAAATCTCCAGATCTCTGCTACACGAAACCATCACAGAAACCCTCGGATATCGGAAACTGTCCGCGAGGTGGGTCCCAAAACAGCTGACAGACCAACACAAGTTGAATCGAGTGGAGGCCGGGCAAGAGTTTTTGAGACGCTACAAACTCCATGGAGATGAATTTCTCCGCTCCATCATTACTGGAGATGAAACTTGGGTTGCACACTACACACCTGAAACCAAAAGGCAGTCTCAACAGTGGCGTCACACCTCTTCACCCTCCGCCAAAAAGTTCAAAACCACAATTTCAGCCAAGAAAATCATGGCATCCGTGTTTTGGGACTGTCAAGGCATAATTTTAATTGAATATATGCCTCAAGGGGAGACCATCAACTCTGCAAGATACTGTGAGACCCTAAAAAAATTGCGGAGGGCGATTCAGAACAAAAGGAGAGGCATGCTGACAAAGGGAGTCTGCCTGCTGCACGACAATGCCAGACCACACACGGCCAACGCCACGAAGGAACTGCTTGCCTCGTTTAAATGGGATGTCCTGAACCATCCCGCGCATTCCCCTGACCTAGCACCTTCAGATTACTATATCTTTACCTCCCTGAAGCTGCACATGGGTGGAAAAAGGTTTTCAACCGACGAGAAGGTGAAGGGGGAGGTGGAGAAGTGGACGAAGGGGTTGGCGGGAAACTACTTCGAGGAAGGCATCAAAAAATTAATACCCCGGTTCACCACCTGCATTGAGAGGAATGGTGACTATGTCGAAAAATAGCTTACATATGTACTAATGTAACCAGGTAATTTTTTTTGTTCAAATAAAAATTTTTGTAACTTACAGAAATTCAGTACACTTACTTACTGGACATGGCTCGTAATATATCTTATATTTAATATACAATATGTAATATATATATGAAAAATCTGGCGTGAAACATTAACACGCAGTTAATAAATATATATAAACTCTATATATAGAGAGTTTATCATTTTTGTGTTAATTCTAATTTTATAATTTTCTTATCTGTTTCAGGATTTAACCAGTCTAATTTAACGCATACAGGTATTTATTTTTGTATTATTTTATTTATTTTATTTTATTTTTTATTTTTTATTTTGGTGCATCGACTTTCATGATCATTAACACTCCCACCGAGTCATCCGTGTTATCTAATGAAAATAAATATTTGCTGCCATAATCCTATACTACGAGCTGGGTAGTATATATCCGAACTCAGGACATTATATCGATTGGTGTCGAAAGATTTTATGTTAACAAAACGTGCCAACCATAAATACCCTTGGCAAGTGGCGTTCCAATTTATATGTTTCTATATACAATGTTCCTGTATATATGTTCCTGCGGCATATTTATTTTCTCTTGATGTTATGTATGTATAATGGAAGAAGTAAACGGAAATATTGAATAATATTAGAAAAATGTGTTAGTTTTGAAAATTGGAAATATTGTGAATTTTAAGAAGATTCCAAGAGTAATTTAAAAAAAAAAAAAAAACAGTAATGTGGAAGGGACTGATGTCAATGCTATTCCAAGACAAAGGGCAAGTCAAAGTACTCGGCCTAAATTCATTGTACAATTCACCTCTTTTGAGATCCAAGAAAATAATATATAAAGGACGAGTTTTAAACTAGTGTTAGTATGATTCAGAACATCACTCTGCCCAACATCAGTGTCAATTGGTGTTAGGAGAACATTTTTTTGTTTTTAAAATCAATTTAGTAAGCAAGAAGATTTAAGTGCGAAAGTTTTTATGTATTTATAAGCTTATTTTATTGATTACAATTAACTTGTAATTGTTCTTTTATAAAGTATCTAAATTTATTTATATTGTTAGTTAGTTAATATATTGATTGTAAACAAGTGGTGTATTATTTATTTAGTATTTCTTAAACATATCTCTCTAAAACATATACACACATACGCCCTTTCAAAACCGCTCGTGCTACATACAAAATACAACATCAATATACAACACCAATTACACTACATAATATATGTTTTGTTTAAAAGGGATTTATTTAAATAGCTAATATATTATAACCGTGTTATTATTGATGCGTATTTAATATAACTTTCGCACATTATTCCAAAAATAAGTTAATAGTAACATTATTGTTACAATTTGATATTAATAATTTTCAACACATAGTCTACACAACATTACTCGTGCCATAGATCCTTTTTCCCAGTGATAACTAATTAATTTATATGTTTGTAAGTTTAGTTGGCCTCTATGAATTTATAATTTGTGTCTTCTGTCGTAAATTTGAACTTTTGACCTTTGGCCTCTTAAATAATAAAAATATATATTTCATTCAATTAATTTATTATCATTTTTGTTTATTAATTAAATATTTATTTCTTTAGTATTCTTTAGAAATTTTAATTTCAGTTTCTCCATGATAAGTGGAAGTATTGTTATCGTGCCAAATTTTTTTCAGCTTGACTTTTCTTCGGAAATGAGAAGGCAAGAAAAATCTAGTTTTAAAAGATATAATATTCTCTTTTACATCTGTAAATTCTGTTACATATAAAATGAAAAATTTTAATAATATGGAAGAAAAAGATATGAATTTTAATGTCTCAAGTCTTTTTAATAATAACCAAAAACCATTTTATTTTAAGGATAGATAGCTAAATTTGTGGATCCATCAGAGGGGAAAGAGCTTTGTGGGGTAGGAAAGAATAGTGCAGATGTCATGTGGAGCGCGGTCTCCGTTACTCTCTTCTTATGACGTTCTGGTCGGACATCCTTGCTACCTTGGATCTGCAGGAATCTGAATGACCACCACATCATGTCAATTCGCTGTAATGTTTTTGGTTGATATGGTGTATGTTTGTAGTATTGTAGCACGAGCGGTTTTGTAAAGGGCTTGTGTGTATGTATGTTGAGAGAGAGAAGAATTAAGATATAAAAAGGAAGTCACCACTGGTTTGAAATAAATATATTATCTCTAAAGAAATTTAAATACTTATAATAATTCTTAATAATATGCTTATAAGTATATAGAATCAATTTATTTAGCTAAATTGATTGAACTCAAATGTTACTGGTTAAAATCTAAGACAACTGATGAAAGAATGCTCTTCTTGGTAGTTAAAATCCTGCCCTTTATGTATGATTACTAGAATGGGTAAAAGACAAAGAGTGACTAAGTTTCTCCAACCTTTCTCTTCTAACAGTTGTCTTGTACCTGGGTTATACCTTTTTGCCAGCCAACTTTCCCTTTAACCTTGTAAAACTGAATTTATTAAAATTTATTTGAACTATAAAATTTATTTCAATTTGCTTCTTCCACTAAATCGCCATCATCAATTCCATCTCAACATCCTCGAACCCTGGTTCCGAAAGTAGAGAATCAAGGTGAATCAGCTAAAATCTAAACACATAGTCTTCAATGTGTAGAAGTCCATAAACCATAAAACCTTCTCTCGAATATATTTCAACAACACTTTCCTACTTTCGTTATCTTGGTATTCATCTTGGCAAATGACTAACTTAGAATCCCCATACATATGACTAAAATGATTTGAACTGAATAACAGTTACAAAATACTCAACAAACAACTAGATAAACATTCGAAGCTTACAAAAAGATGACTATATTATTCACTTTTAGCCCCTATATTTTTATTTATTTATTTATTTATTACATTCTGCTTTTGGGGTTTCCCCTTAGCATGGAGTTTGACAATGTAAAATAGAACTATACAAAAATGTGCTTAATATATAAAATACAAATTTCTAAATATAGGTTTGTAAAAGTGTAACTATATCCTACTATAAGAACAATTTCTTCCCTTTTTTCTAACAACGCATCGTTGCTGTTCTTTTTACAAAATATTATTAATTTAATTCTAATTTCTATTACACATAGAGAACAAAATAAAATTAAAGGATTAAGTATAAACCTAAATAAAAACTTTTTTTTTCAAATAGAACAAAACCATATATATCTGAAATTATTTAAAGAAGAAAAAAATAAAAAATTACCACTCATTTAGTAAAAAACTTCTTATTCTTAACGATAAATTAACATAATCATATATAGCGTTGATTTGATGCACAGATTTAATGGTTAAGAGGTTTACATAATTGTCAGAGTCAGGGAAGTCTGTTAATATAAAGTTATTTAATATGTGTGATCTGGAAGGTTCGAAGACTGGGCAAGAGAGAAGGAAGTGGAGTAAGGAATCTGGAAGTTGTTTTTACATAAGGTGCATATATTGAGGCTGTCAAAAACATAGGTGCAGGAGTTGAAGTAAATAATAGACTTACTCAGCTTTGCCAATCTAAGCTGGGATATCAAACGAATTTTTTGGATAGAAACAAGCCAAGCTAAATGCTCTTCATCAATGCCCAAACTGCTTATGTGACGGTACAAAGTGTTATATCTACATCGATCCGTTACATATTCGATATCTTTAGATAAACAGTCGTTTCGAAATTTTTTTTCCAAATTTTTAATTTGAGAATAACGGGGTCTCCCTGAGAAAAATCTTCTAAAGCACCTATGGAACTTAAAATTGATTTAAACTGAATGACCTAGTTTTGCCCCTATAAGGAATAACGAATCGAACTACATGGAACAGCCTGACATTCGAAACTTTAGTGCATTCAATCACTACAGTTCAAAATCCTACGCAACCATAGGTCAGGGCTCCTTTCTATATTTCCAATCACTCCAACTACAACGACCTTAAAATTACCTTCGTTTCTGCGATAGCGAAGTCGCGTTTTCTAAAGTTCCATCCCCAACCATCCTGCCACCCAAATCCACTAATCCACAACCACAACTTTCCCCTTCTAACCCATCATGACGATTGAACGTCATATGTCGGTGTCCTTGCAACTACGTAGTCCGGCTGTCTTTTAGGACATTTTTCAGTATCCTACAAGAATTATTACAGCAGCCATCGCTGGCCAATATAGATCAAGCCATGTGTGCTTGTCGGCTTCAGCCAATACACATATCACTCAGTTGTTATCTGTTTTACTTTTTCCAAATTTTTAATTCTATGGAGTTGTAAAAGGCAATAAAAAAGTTAAAAAAAAAAAAAAAAAAAAAAAAAAAAAATGTCAATTATGCTATGTAAATTGTAGCAAAAAAAGTAACGTGAGTGTTTCACACCAGATTTTTTTACGATTCTAAAAGTTATATACTGGTTCCCAAAGGTGCTTTATTCCCAGAACATCCAAAGTTATATAATTTACAATTTTAAATAAAGACAGGATGGTAGTTTAATAAAACATTGTAACATCTTAAAATGGTTCACATAAAACATGAATAATATTCCCTTAGTGTAACGTTTGTATACGACTTTCTAAAAATTACGTTATATTGAGGAAACTGGTAGCTCCATTGAATTAATAGTACAGTTTAGAATTTATTTTAATTAAGTTAATATCTTTGAAACAAATTTTTTTACTCACATTATTATGATTATTACTTGTGCTAATTACTTGAAATTATTTAGTGCTAAGCAAATGAATTACTACACTTACTACAAGCTATATAAAACCACCTTTCTCCCACTTATAATTAAGTAAACTAAAGTCCCAACTACCGGGTGTCACGGATGGAAGCGGATAGCAAATATACTTTATTGTATTTTACTTATATTATTACATCAAATAAAAAAGTCCAAGGAAGACAGGGAATCGAAACCAATACCACAATATAATTGAGCTTTGCGATTGTGTCAAATTTTCGAAATTATGGATTCATATATGTTTTGAGGTCCCCTGAATACAAACTTGAGCTTTGCTTTACTCCTAGCAACAGAAACGCGGTCTTGTCAAAAATTTCTAAATGAGTTTTTACCGGAAATATATATGTGTGTGTGTCTGTGTGTGAGAGGGAGAGAAAGAGAAAATGAACAAGATTGCAGGATACTCAAATTTGGTATTTCGTACACGATCTATTGTGGGTGTCGTAGGCTACCCACAGCATCCCAAACAGATGTCCTAGGCGAACTTCGTCTACAACACCTTCATCAGGTTAAGATCCCTAAGGAATCTTAATAACCTGGCGGGCTCTACGGGAGGGTATATTCCCCTCCTCCTCCTCCTCCTGGTAACTCCCAGGTTCTTAAATCTTCTCTGAGTGGCAGCCTCTCGCAGTCCGTTAGGAGATGTAATGGAGTTTCTTCCATCTCCCCCTCAGAATCTGCATTTGCTGTCCGTCCACTCTCCAAACCCAGCTTCGTCGGATGTCCTCTGAGTTGATAATGCTCCGTGAGGAAACCCGTATGAACGCGGAGATTGTTCTTGCTAAAGACGATGCAGGCTTTCGATCTCCGTTGGTTATAATTTCCCAGGTACCCAAGGAAGCCTGCCGCAGTCCGCGGAGGGTGTTCCAGAATTGAAACCTTTTTTTACCTCCTCCTCCATCCTAAGTTCTTCCAAGAGAAACTGCCCCCACAAAAAGGTTCAGGCCCTAGAGGCGGGATTACAGCATCTATCATTCTTTGCCAGAGCTTCGGCCATCAATGCCAACAACATACTTACTTACTTACTAAGTGGTTCTACAGCCCAATGTGAGCCCTTGCCTCCTCGATAACTTTTCGCCAGACCTTCCTGTCGCTCGCCTTCCGTTTCCAGTTGTGGACACCAACAGCTCCAATGTTCGATGTTACATCATCTATCCACCTTTTTCTGGGACGACCTCTTCTCCTTAAGCCCATCACTGCCGAGTATAAGAGTTTTTTGGCATCTGCTTTTCATCCATTCGCTAAACGTGTCCTAGCCAATCCATGCGCCTTAATGTAATGAATGTACAATGTCAATTTGATTGAACATTTCCGTTAACTGGTGATTTGTCCTGGGTCTCCAGACAACCCTCAACCAGGACCGGGCCGAATATCCTTCTTAATATCTTTCTTTCGGCGACCAGTAGCTTGTTCATATCTGAGACACTCAGCACCCACGTTT